>CAKAOI010027987.1:0-61270 GCA_916701655.1 Sebastiscus albofasciatus | reverse complement strand
TGGTGAAGACGACTTGCTGAAGTTCAAACCGAGCATCAGAATGGGGAAGAAAGGGGATTTAAGTGACTTTGAACGTGGCATGGTTGTTGGTGCCAGACGGGCTGGTCTGAGTATTTCAAAAACTGCTGATCTACTGGGATTTTCACGCACAACCATCTCTAGGGTTTACAGAGAATGGTCCGAACAAGAGAACATATCCAGTGAGCGGCAGTTGTGTGGACGGAAATGCCTTGTTGATGTCAGAGGTCAGAGGAGAATGGGCAGAGTGGTTGGAGATGATAGAAAGGCAACAGTAACTCAAATAACCACTCGTTACAACCAAGGTATGCAGAATACCATCTCTGAACACGTCCAACCTTGAAGCAGATGGGCTACAGCAGCAGAAGACCACCCAGTACTAGCACCGGCCACTTTATTAGGTACACCTTGTACCTAATAAAGTGGCCGGTGAGTGTATATTGTAACCCTAGTTCTATAAGCACAGGCGGGACACTCTATAGTAGTTACATGTTATAGATTTGGCCAAAATGTAGTATGCGAATAAAAGCAAAATCTACAGTATGGCAAAAATACCCGGATGTCATACTTATTTGGAAAAAAATACAGTTCATACTGCATACCGCATTCGTCAGTAGTATGTAGCAGGCGGTTTTGGATACAGCCTTTTTGTAATATTCTCCTCTAATCACAAGCACGCATTCGCCCACTGAACATTTGCATAATCATAGCAGGCCAATCAGGATGTGTCTACCGAATACGTGCAGAACCCCACCGTATATAAGGCAGCACACACAGCTGTCTGTCATCCTACACCCTCTTCAGTGAGCGGAGCAGGAGCGACATGGCCCCCATTGGTAGAGGGCTCTTCCTGTGCTTTTAGAACTGGGGTTACAATGGCGTTACCTTCCTTCTAACTCACACAGGCTCCGCCCTCTACTAGACTCTATGGGTACAGTGGGTGGAGCTCAATGAACTCAACACATGGCCAGAGCCCACGGTGGCTCAAGACATCACACCACCCACGGCTGCAGAATCAGATTATTCATTTAGCCGATGCTACGGTCCTAAATGTCAGTCTGAGATGACAGGGTGGGGACGTTAGGATGGGAAGACATCAGCGAAACGCTCAACACTCACAAGTTGTTAGCAGCTGCAGCTAGCTGCGCTTCCAGTTGACACATCTTGTCAACATATTCCAGCATCTTGTCACACAGCAGTAGCGATGGAAGAGGCTTCCTGCTCTCTGACCAGCTGGATGACTGTGGAAGCATGTTGGGCCGAGAGGCCTTCGTCTAGGCGGGGCGCGCCGAGGTATGATGCCTCTGTGTAACCCTGCAACTGGGGCTCTCGTCTTCAGTGGCTGCAGGCAGGACGTCAGCTGTAGCCCAACGCACCCACTGCAGTGGTCATCACAAGCGTGAAATTCCTGGCCAAGAGATGTCGGTGGCGAGCTTCCACGCGCCACCGATGTACCGTACATCAATGAGATATAGTCGTCATCATCATCTGCAGACGAAGCTTGTCTCTCAGCAGGGGACGACCGGAGGCAGCGGCTGAACGTAGGTGGCTGGAGTGGGGACTTGGCTCACTTTCAGCTCGACGAAGCATTACAACAAAGCAGCACAGCAAAGCATCACATTGAATTGTCTGAAGTGATCCCACCGTTGCTGGCATCAGATTTTGGGCAACGCTTGGCAGGTCGGGCAGGCTGATGGCTGCTGAACAAAGCTGTCTGCTTGGACTGCACCGAGGCACTCGAAGCAGGAGACGTGAAGATCCGCCCCGGCCCGGACATGACGAGCACTGACGAGGTTCTTGAACCTTTAACCTCCGATGGCTGTCGGGCCCAGTCGCTATTCGATCTTTCGGAGGATGTAGTGGGCTCAGTTTTAGAGCTACACTGACGATACTGACATCATATGAAACTAGAAGGCTATGTAGGCTAAACAACGCTTCAAACTTACACTCAATTTTAGCAAGGAAAAACTGGCATGGCCGTTTTCAAAGGGGTCCCTTGACTTCTGACCTCAAGATATGTGAATGAAAATGGGTTCTATGGGTATCCACGAGTCTCCCCTTTACAGACATGCCCACTTTATGATAATCACATGCAGTTTGGGGGCAAGTCATAGTCAAGTCAGCACACTGACACACTGACAGCTGTTGTTGCCTGTTGGGCTGCAGTTTGCCATGTTGCGATTTGAGCACATTTATATGCTAAACGCAGTACCTGTGAGGGTTGTTTCGTCATTGTTTTCTTGACATTAAACATCATAAAGAAGAGAATCAGTGGAGAAAATCTTGTGCAATGTGTGTGAGAAAAATAATGCATTTAAATGTAGCAACCTTGGTGAACTGAGGGTGATCTCCAGCAAATTAAATATGGCATAAACCTACGCAGATAAGCCTTACACATAATGCACTCTGAAGTTTAGATTATCTCATGTAAAGCAAGGTCACAGGAAATGGTGCATGACTGCCAAGCATTGGGAGACGGACATGGTTCACAGCCCACACAATTATACACACTTTGAACACAATCACTTCTGTGCTCACTGGCATTCTCCGTAATTTTAGGGACAGGTGTTCTCTTTCTTCTTCATATTCTCTCACTGCAGCAGAAAATGAAAAAAAAAAACATCTTCAGCAGATATGTCACGCTCGAGTAGCGCTCACATAGGCTGTTCTTTGACATGCACCCAGCTCAGTCAGCATCAAGACAGAGGAAGCTGTCTGTTTTCCCTCTTCTGAGGGTTATTCACTGAATAAAACCGCACGTGTCCTTGCAAAAAAATCCTCAGCTGCATGTGATAATATTAGAAGCGATGCAGACTTGTTTCTGCGTCCGGCTGTGCAGCTGGTGTGATTGTTTCAAATCATATCTAATGATAATACTGCTGCTCCTATGAGTGTCCAGTAAAGAATGTATGTAAATGTAAAATTACTTTTAGCATAATAAAAAGCTGTAATGACTTATAGACAATGATATCTTTTGTTGGATGTAACGGCTCTCATTCTGGTTCTGTTTTATAGCAAGCAGCTGCAGATAAATGGACTTATTCATAAAAAAAAAACAAAGCACCAAAATGCTGGATGGATTGTGCCAAAAAATATATAAATACAGAAATGAATACAGAAATGCAGAAAATAATAAATTCTAGTGTTGTCATTACTGCTCTGATCCACATGATGGTGCTCTTTTATTACGTTTGGGCAGCAAAGGAGAAGCTTATGAGTTCTCTCAACAAATGTGCCCTCCAGATTTTAGTTTTGCTTAACAAAAAGGTGGTTTTAAAGACCCAGTAAGTCATTATTTGACTATTTAAATTACAGTTATGTTCACATACATCACATGTATTTGAAAAGTTTGACTGATCATATCTCATTCCATCACATTGAAAATTCGGGGCTGTTTTTATGAATATTACTGGTGTTTTTTGGACAAATTAAACTGTCCAACTGATATACAATATAATGAATAAATGAATTATTAATAATATAATGAATCAAGGTGACAATAATGGGGAATCATTTCTAAGTGAAAGTAATTTAAACTAGATACTCTGCCCTGATACTTTGGTATGCAAAAAAAGTATTCCGACCAAATAATACCATGTCAGTCATAATCACTGTGTGCCCTGAACAAAGGTGTCAGCTAATGAAAGATTTACAGCCATGGTCTTTGTGACAACTCTCATCAAATATACATTTTACAGTTCCTCTGGGGGCAAACGCGTCCGTCTGAGCGGACAAACTGCCAGGGCTCTTTGGAAATGTCCTGCTGCCTTTTAACAAAGACGACGGACCGTTAACGTTTAATTGAATCATAAATACCGTTCTGATCTTATCCGTCCCGTCCACTCGTACATTTACACTTCAGTGATACACTTTAATGACCGGCGCATTGTGAGACCGTCTTGAGATACAGTTAATTAAACATTGAAAAACATTAGCCTCATTACTGCACACTGCCAATCATCCCTTGTCTTTTTATCCAGCTGCATCGTTGCCATTCCTCACACATTCTTAGTCGCCATCTGTCAAAAACTAAATAATTGAGCACCGTTATCTACCGCTGTTTAACAATCGCTTTACCCGAATACTGACAAAGTCCTGTGAGGGCTGTCCTCCTGTTTTTCATCAATGCTTTGACACTGATTATCAACCACAACAGATATTAACTCTACTGGTCTTGTGAGCTAAATTGGTGTTTTTGACTAACTTTAGGCTGGACTGTAAGAACCCTGGGTTACACGCTTTGCCTCACCTCTCTCTCTCTCGGCCTCACACCGCCACAGTTCACCTACTTTACAGATCTGCACTGAGTTGTTGGTACATGTGAGTGATTAGATTTCTCCTGCGTTTGCACTAATTCCACAGCCTGCTCGTGTGTGAAAACTTAACTTTATGATTAGGGCTGTCAAAGTTAACGCGATGATAACGTGTTACCGCAAAATCATTTTAGCACCACTAAGTTCTTAAACTCATTAACACAGTGGTTGTAGCAGATTCTAAAGCTAGAGTGAATACACTGGTATCAAACTAGAAAACCTAAGGAATCCATTGGTACCAACCATGTCATACTAGCTTGTCGGAAAGGAGGTTAAATAACACTACAAAGTTACGCTACACTTTGGCGAGGGGTCCCTTGACCTCTGACCTCAAGAGATGTGAATGAAAATGGGTTCTCTGGGTACCCACGAGTCTCCCCTTGACAGACATGCCCACTTTATGATAATCCCATGCATTTGCGGCAAGTCATAGTCAAGTCAGCACACTGACACACTGACAGCTGTTGTTGCCTGTTGGGCTGCAGTTTGACATGTTATGATTTGAGCATATTGTTTTATGCTAAATGCAGTACCTGTGAGGGTTTCTGGACAATATTTATCATTGTTTTATGTTGTTAAGTGATTTCCAATAATAAATGTAAACATACGTTTGCATATTTGGCCACTCCCATGTTGATAAGAGTATTAAATACTTGACAAATCTCCCTTTAAGGTTCATTTTGAACAGATAGAAAATGTGCGATTAAGCTCAATTAACTATAGACAATCATGCGATTAATCACAATGAAATATTTTAATCGATTGACAGCACTAGATTCATGTCAACCTAGTGTCAAAAATATAGTATTGATACATACAGTATGTAAATCCAATTTTATTGACACACAATTTAGCCACTGCATTTAATCCATCCTAGTTTATTAGGAGCAGTGGGCAGCTACTATACAGCATCCAGGGAGCAGTTTATTTATTAATTATTTTTTTTTTTTTTAGGGGTCGCTCAAGGGCACGTTGGCAGTGCCCAGGAGGTGAACTGGCACCTCTTCAGCTACCAGTCCACACTCCGTCCCCACAGATGGAGCTACTGCCGCCCCTACATTGATACTGAAAATTTGAATTTTTCGATACACAGGTACCATCTGCAGCTCTTTAATTCCAGCATGCAATCGAAAATGGTTTCCAATATTGATATTTTTCAAGGATTGTTTCAATGTCCATTTGCGTCAACGCAATCAGCTAGTAGATTTAACCTGGAATGAGTGTACTCTGCAATGCCACTGCCACAACACTGATTGCATGCTAGGGAACAAATCCACCACATATCTCCAAAGACATCTTCTGCCGGGAGTGTGATGACAGTGTGTAATGATGGTATCCTGAGCTGCCTGATTAGTACACAGAGATGGTCAATCAGTGTGTGGTTTGCTTGTGTATGTTTGTTTTGGACCATGTTTGTCTTGTATTATGGCAGTTCAATCCCCAGTCCCCAGTGGTAGCTGACTGCCATCAGTGTGTGTGTGTGTGTGTGTGTGTGTGTGTGTGTGTGTGCATATGTGCGTGTGTGTGAGAATGGGTGAATGAGAGTTATATTATGAAGCACTTTGGATAAAAGCACTACATGAATGCAGCCATTTATATATAAATGCAGCCAATATGACTAATAATGCTGTGTTCTGCTCCCCAAGAACTCTTGTGAGAAATATGTGGTACTTAAATGCTCCACTATGTTCACCAGCTAGTCAATAACTTGGGCAGGCAACATATAGTAGGTTAATGATGTCTTTTTCGCCGAAAAAAGCTGCCTGCTTCTGGAAAAATGAAGTGAATCACAACAGCAAGGTAGCAAGCAGTAAAAACAAAACAATGAGCTGAAAGGTAGCAAAAAGCTAGAGTTGAAGGTGATAATTCTCAAATGGCCTATGAATACAGACCTACCACCACATATATCTATTTAAATTTGAGGTTACATCCACACTAATTAATAGATTTTTGTTTTAAAGGTCCAGTGTCTATATGTTTTCTTTAATGTATAATCATCTGAAACTAAGAATTGTTGTGTTTCCATTAGCATAGAATGAGCGTTGCTAATAATACACAATAAAAATGTTACTACTGCTTACATGCGCAGGAGGCAAGCCATTATTCGAGTGATTTGCAAGCAGCGTGTCCCATGGCGTTATCAGCCCTACAGAGCGGATGATTGAAGGCACGGTTTGCTGCTTTGAGGAGGGTGATGGACATGAAACACAGGACTTTCTTTTTTTTTATCTATGCTTCTTTTGATCTGCACGACTATTCTGAAGTTCACAAAGAAACTTAAACGAACAAAGCGTAAATGCTGCTTCCCAATACGACAGGGACTTCCAGCCACTCGGCAGAGCTATGAGTGTGACAACAACGACACCGAGGGGAAACGAATGAGACATGTGTTGACCAAATTTCTTGACCCATAATGTGGTAAAAATGTAGTCGAAAGAAATCTGTCTCTGTTTGAGTGTGTTTGTGGGAAAGATAGAAGATCTTCAATATCAAACAAGACTTTTTATTATAGGAAGTACAATAATACTCCATTTTTTTTTATTTTCTGTAACTAAGCAACCAACAGCAGAACAGACAAATCTGCTTCCTTGATTGTGCATGCCCAGTGTACGTAAGTGGTCAAGTGATATGTGTTTTCAGGCGTGTTAGTATGGAAGTAGATCATTTCTAAATGGTGCTAAAACGCTGTGTATGGACATCTAGTATTACTAGTGTGGTATGTAGCCTGAGTTTCCAGATAAGACTGGGTTCAACTGGGTTCAAGCACAGTAGGGTTTTGCTCACTTTCATGATGTAAACCCAAATGCAGCCCAATGCCACAGCCAGACCAAGAAACAACCAGCAGCTATAAAAGGGACACCTCAAAGATTTCCAGAAGATTTGACAGGTTAAGAGATTTGAGATATACAGGGTCCCGTTGAGTGCCTTAAAAAACAACAGCAAGGTCTTAAAATCAATTTCTTGACACACTGGAAGCCAGTGAAGAGAGCCCAGCACAGCACAGCAGAGACACTGTATCTTTTTTCTCTTTTGGTGCCAGGAAGACTTTTGCTGCAGCATTTAGGTGCAGATGGGACAGCAAGGACCAGATAATAGCCAATAACGGGAGACTTAAGAACTAACTAAGAGTTAATTTGCTTATCAGCAAACTGGGATTGTATCTAAGTTTACCCCAGATTTTTTCGCAAATAGCTTGACAAGGTTTGTAATGGTGGTAATGATGGAGTCAGGGAGGCCAAATGACAAACTCAGACCTGCTCTCATTAAACCTGAGAAACAGTCTTTGATGTTTCAGTTCCTTCAGTCAATATTAGAGGTAAATAAACCTCATGCAGCCCCCAAAGTCTATTTATGTTTATAGCACTTCATAGATGCATATTGCGTATTATTTTGTATTTCATTTCTCCGTAATCAAACAGATTTAGAGCCTTGAACACAGAGCCTCCTCTAGTTTTCTAAGTCCCTGCCTTTAAAGTCTTTTTTTCTAAAGTTCTACGTTGAACTTGTGTGCTACCTCCTCTTTCTCCTCATCATCGTGATTGAACGTGACATAAACGAGACAAAATAACTCTTCGGGCCCTGCGTTTAGTGCTGAGAGCAAGCGGCAGAATCCTCTTTACAGATGACCACTCGCGCTCTCCGAACGTTCCTCATCGGGCTTTAGCAGTCTTCCTGCAGAGACAGACTTAGGGGAAAGCTGCTGTGTTTATTTTGAGAAAACCCCACCACATGTTAGCTGCTGCCTGAGAGAAACTTAATACCAGCTGTAGCAGGTTCTGAAAACACATACACAACACAGTGTGGTGTGAAATCCCCACTGATCAGGCTTAGTGGAAAAGTCTACCCTAAAACACCAACCAAGCACTCAGTGGACATGTCCTTTGACATCTTTTTTTTTTGCCATTATGCTGTGTAGTGTCTTACTTCTGTGGATATCTGGATAGATACAGAATACATTATGTCACATTGACCTATTTGCAGCGATTGCTATTAAATTATAAACTACGTCAGCAGTAAATGTCAGTAAGAGCAGGCGACAGAGTGTTCGTCTTGAAATCAGCTAACAAGTTATTCATAGCTATTAACATCTGCACATGAAGTCTGTATTTTTCATGTACGTTTGTTTAATCCGTCATTTGATAGAAAACGTCACACAAAGAAACCTCTCACACTGAGTCTGATGTGTTTTATTATTCTATTCGTTGCGAAAATTCGCATTACAAAACAAATCTGAATTAATTAAGTGGGTGGAATGGATAGCGCTGGGCCAAAACAAGGCTAATGAATGAATAAACTTAGCAAGAAGCTGTCATTTAGCTGCCTAGAGCACAATCACTACTGTCTGATCTTTCCTACATCCTTTGTTTTGCAACCATCCTCGATTCCAAGCTGTTCTGCAATCATCTGCCACAATCTATCTATAAATTACAAATCTTTGTATTATTTTATTTCTTTATCGTGAAGTGCTTTGTGCTGGAAGACTGAATGAATGCAAAGAACATATATTACCAAAAAGTAAATTATTTGTTCAATGGTAACATCAGAGCCCAGCAGTAAACCTATGCTTCCGCCATTTTGGACTGAAAGCGACTACCGGACGCCAGTAAAACATCTGCCTCAAAATTATTTCTATTCTATTGTCATATTCTACCAAAATGGCCTGTGTTGAACTATAAAATATTATAAATATAATAAACATTTTCAGTCCAAAAGGGCGGGTGTTGTAAAAAAAAAATCCCTGGTGTTTTGTCTCTTTGCTTCTATACTCTTTGATGAATGTTTATCATGCCATTTTTGGATGATGACTTTGCACAGACGGTGGCTCTAAGTTGTCAAACAAACAACCCTCTTTTGCCTTTTGACGGATGCAAAAACAACCAGTTCCGAAAACTTTAATGAAAGTCGGAGGTTTCTGAGTCTAAACGTCATTGACACAACGTGAGGTTGTATTTATTTTTAATCTTTCTACAATTTTTGGCCAAAAAATACAGACTAGGTGTGCAAAGGCCTTTATAGCCACGAAAGAAAATGGACTAAACAGTGTACTGTGAGGAAAGATAAATAAATCAGGGGAGTGTATCTTTAAGCTACTAAGCTGTTTTGGAGGCGGTGGCTGAGATGTAAAAGGAGCCTTCCAGGTTGCAGCTTCACAGTGTCTAGTGCCGGAGACTTCACCACTTAACCGATCATGAATTTGTAATGGACAGTATACTGGCAAGTGTCCACATATAGCACTGTGCCACTGCCAAATTAAAAGCATACTTGTATACATTTTGTGAGTGCAGTAATTGAGTGATTGTATTTATAGAATAGCATGTTAGAAACATTGTATTAAATGATTGGCGAGAGCGAAATCTCCACGGGAAAAGCATTTTGAACATATATTATTTATTGCTGAAGTGAAAGGAATTTGCATAAAAGCATGAATTGTCCAGTGAATCCATTATTTACAAGAAAACACATTCACTTTGTTGTTGCAGGTGGAGATTTAAGTCAACTACTATTTAACATGCTCAGGCACAAACCCCAGAGCATCTACAAAGCTCAGGCACAGATGTTTACAAGCTTTCACAGCAGTTTCACACAGTTTTGTGTTCCTACACAGTATTCCTATTCAGTTTGTGAATTAAGTATGTAGGCCTAAAAAGCAGCAGCTCATCAGTTGGCAACAAGCCCTCAGAGACAGAGACGAGCAGTGCAGCCATTTCGGAATAGTGTGGCCGAAATCTGTACTGCGGGTCATCCGAGACCCTCGAGTCAAGAAAGACATTCTGTCATACATATTCAATCATAGCTTAGCAGGCACCCCGGGCCGACTGTTGCTTTGGATTTCTCCACATCTTTAAGCGGTGGGGATCAGCCTGCAGTAACGCCAATACTCCATGTATAAAGAGTTTGGAAGGTGGCATCTTTTTTTTAGCCTTACCGAAACTAAAAGCACAAGAGAAAATGTGCACTATGGTAACCATAGCTGCAAATCGCCTGCCTTTTCTCTTGTAACATATGTTTGAAAATACTACAGGTTGTGAATTTGGCTGTTTAACACGAAGATTTGACAATTTGTTTTTTTGTTTTTTTTCTTCATATAGACTATCTGGTATCAGAAAATCCATTGGCCTGAGTTTCAGTGATGATTTCCTCCACATTAACATGGTCATGTGCAGTCAAATGTGGTCTGCCATAGTTTCATAATGAACCAAAAATGTTTTCACACTTTTCAACCGGTGGGGTCTGTACAGTCTGCCCGGGGGATTCAATCTGGCAGGTCAGGGCGAGGGCGACACGGTGCGCCATGGAGTGCCACATTGTGCCACATTCTGCCACAGTGCGCCACGGTGCGTGAAATAAAAAAAAATAATAGCTAGAGCATTCATTCTTTTGCAGCAAAAAGTTGTGAAATATTAAAAAATGAATCAAAACACCTTTGCTAAAACCAAAAAGTTTCCAAATGTGCACCTTTTATCTTAGATTATACAGATTTTGGGTGTATATGAAGCATTTGAAGAGACCCCAAGGAATTACATCACCATAAGCAAAATTAGGTTAAAGCTAGTTTATTCTACATGTGTCATCAGCTGGTGAGGATGCTGACTATTTATACAGCTTTAGCTTCAGTCTTTTAGCACAATATCATGTATGTGGCCATTAAGTGCGTATTTAAAACCCTTTTACAAGATTTTAGTTTTTAAAACAAGTCAGCTAGAAACATAAAAAAGCAAAAAGGTAGCTTTATTAGCTAGCTAGCAACAGCTGATAATATCAGCCATTGAAACTTATTCCAAACAGTAAAATCAATGGTAGCCTGCTTTTGTCTGCCTCTGTCTGAAGTAAAGGACCCATTTTTAAAAAAAAAACACAAGGAATTTCGAGGGGTAACTCTGCCTACGTTATCACTGTAGACTGCATATGAACGACATGGTTGGCCAGCCTGTTCTCATTCCCAGGGCATCAAATAGTGATGCCTTGTAACGGCCATCGGCGTTTGATACCGCCACACAAAGCACCCCTTTGTGCCGGTATGCAACGCACCAGGCTTTCGATTAACCACAATGTAATGTATTCCTAAAGCTGTTCTATAGTAGTTTTGTTGTGCCTAATCTTAAACAAGCCATTTGGTTTAATTCCCAACATTAAGCACTTGTTTACTGCGACTGAGAAATTACGCTGAGAGGTCTGACAAAGCATCAGTATGTGATGTATGAGAACCTGTTGGATTGATAGGAGCAGCAACAGTAACTAAAGAGGGCGGGGCTTAGACAACGTTTTGAACCATTAGGTGTAATATATATTTTATAGTCCATCAACAGCCGCATGACGGTAATATTTTGGATTTATTGATGTGGGCGAACAGTCCGGGCAGAGCCACAGACAGACACTAATGCACGTTAGTAGGAAGCAATAGCAACAATTTTGGCACGAGAAGCTTTTAATGGAATGAATGGGCTGCCAACTTACTAGATCCACAGAAGACAGGCTCACCTCAAGAAAGTAACTCATAGCTCCGTGCTAGTTGCTATTCTGAAATCTGCATCTGCATCTTAATAAATAAAGGCCCTCCCTCTAAAATCAAATAACTACGTAGTTTGGTATTGAACTATGTAACATCACAATACAAAAGTACTTGTATTTGTCTGTCTCAGTCACAAATCCTACTGAAGGTGGTGAGTCACATGGTTTCTCCGGCCCTCATCTGCTGACACAGAAATAGGGAAATTCATAGCCCCACTGAATGCAAATGAAGATGTCATGAATCAGCTGTCCAATCTTTCCTAAGTGGCCATAGTGGGCACGGCACCGTTCAAAACGTGAAAAAAAATGAGATGAATTCATCCTGCTCCATGTCGGGCGGTTCTTATCCTTGGCGTCATCCATTCAAATTTCACTCACTCACATTTCATCTGGTTTTATTTCTTACATAAGGCATAACTCATCACTTTTAGATTAGCTTCTAGTTGGCGAAATGAGCCATAAATATCTTTTATGCTGTATTGGTGTAGAGTGCTTCCCCTTTTCCGACTGCCTGAATAATTCTTTCCTCGCTGTATGTTTTATTGTACAGTGGAGATGTGCCACCATTGGCTGTCTTCAGCTCTGTGTACTGCTGTTTGTCTCACAGATTTAGTACAAAAGCACTGTCTTGTAGAAGGTATAGTATTTTATAACTTTGTCTCAAAAAATAATTAGTAATTAAAAGTAATTAAAATAAACCTATTTGATATAAAAATAAAAGAATTAGGGCTGTCAAAGTTAACGCGATAATAACGTGTAAACGCAAATTTGTTTAATGCCACTAATTCCCTTAAACGTATTTACGCAGCTTGCGATTTTTAGGTTGTATCGGGCTCAGTTTTGAAGCTAGCATGAAGATACTGGTATCATAAAACAAGAAAACCTTAGAAATCCATTGGTACAAACCATGTCATACTAGGTTGTCACAAAGGAGGGTAAATAACGCTACAAAGTTACGTTCAATTTTGAAGATATGTGAATGAAAATGGGTTCTATGGGTACTCACGAGTCTCCCCTTTACCGACATGCCCACTTTATGATAATCACATGCAGTTTGGGGCAAGTCATAGTCAAGTCAGCACACTGACACACTGACAGCTGTTGTTGCCTGTTGGGCTGCAGTTTGACATGTTATGATTTGAGCATATTGTTTTATGCTAAATGCAGTACCTGTGAGGGTTTCTGGACAATATCTGTCATTGTTTTGTGTTGTTAAGTGATTTCCAATAACAAATATATACATATATTTGCATAAAGCAAGCATAGTTGCCCACTCCCATGTTGATAAGAGAATTAAATACTTGACAAATCTCCCTTTAAAGGTACATATTTAACTGATAAAAATTGTGCTTTTAATTTGTGATTAATCACGATTAATGATGGGCAATCATGCGATTAAAGTGGCAGTAGTCAGTACATTTTTGGCATCATTGGGCAAAAAAACCATAATAACCTTTCAGCATATTGTAATTCAAGTGTTCTGAGGGATAACTAGACTTCTGCTCCTCCTCATGGCTCTGCTTTCAGGCTTTAAAATATCTAGCCTGTGACAGGAGACTTTGACCAATCACAGGTCATTTCATTGAGAGATCGTTCCTATTGTACTCTTGGCGTTCCTTCACCAGATTTCACAATGGCGGCCGCCTCACAAACTTTCTCATTTTCCAGCTTAATCGTGCACTACAAGATGATTCTGAAAACATTTGAGGAGAGAAATAGTCATTAACGTAACATAATATTGATTCATATTTGATCAGCGCTGCCTAGTTTGACCATTTGGTCGGAGTTCGAGAGTGATTGACAGCCGGCTCTCATATACAGCAGATGGACAGCAGACCTCAGATCAGCTCTTACTGCTTGTTTTCCTCCGGTCTGTGAAATAATGCAGATGCCGTTAGGAGCACCGGAGGACACCGGAGGACACAGAGGCACATGATTCTTTTTTAGGTTACCTGTTTCATGTACTACTGTCTCGATATAGTGACCGTTTTATAAAAATATTTAATTTGAAATTGACAGCCTTGAAATAAATTTCTTTGATAGAAATAAAAGATTGAAATGTATAGAATAAAATGTATTTTTCTCTAAGCCGTACAACATTTGTTCCACAGTTCACAGTGGCCAGGAGCCCTTCATGTCCACCACCACTCCACTAAATCCTCAGCCCCCTAATCTCCCATAAACACTCCCTGACTGTGGAGCTTCCTTGGCATTGCCAGCATGTGTGTGCCAGCCCTATATACCCATTAGCACCGCTAAGCCTCTCACCCCCCAGCCTCCCCCCCCGACACTCCTCACAGTAAAGGTGAGTTTTGTGCGATGATTACCTCACGTTGCACTATGGGTGGCGTTAAATCCTCAACTCTGGCAAAGAAATCTTCAAAACAGAAAGTACTTATACATCCCTATCCGCCACAGTCAAGTTGCTTGTCATCACCCAGCAAAAGGTTTGCATACTGCATAGAAATTGAATTTGCTCCATCTCCCTGTAGTTTCATCACTCCCCTCCTCCCTTTCATAACCTCCCTTCACTTTTGCTCATCTTCCCTCTGCTTTATTTGCATGTTTATACTTCCCCCTCGCTAACCTCCTTTTCTTCTGCCACCAAACACACACACACACACACTCTCTGATTGTCTCCCCTCTCTCTCACAGCATGCATTCCAGATTATGCCAATCCCTTCATAAATGGGAAAACTACAGTAAACAAAAAATCAGAGGATGCTGCCAGTGCAAGCAGACAACATTTCTCTCTATTTCTTTTCCCCCCTCGCTGCCTGTGTGCTCTGTGCCTCTCATTCTCCCAGCACACTGCAGCTCCTCCTTCCACCTCTCTCTCATCGGCCGCCCCTCCCCTCTTCCCTTCTCCATCTCTCTGCTAGGTGCAGCATGTATGTGAGCGCGTGTGAGCCAGCAGAGCCGCCTGTGTGTTTACATGTCAGCCTATCAGTGCTGCCGGATTTAGAGCATCTGGAGAGGACGGAGGCATCTCTCAGATGCCCCTCAGACAAGGGATTCTCGCCGTCGCACATATCCCTCATTCCCGTTTGAATCCAGCAAGTCTTGTGTCCTGCGTCCCCGTCTCCATGCTTTCGGAGGCATTTTGAATTTCCTTGGCAACATGGAGCTGCCTGAATTAGAATTCTCTGCATGACAGTCCTGGTAAGTGCTCTGTCTCTATGGTGGGCTTTGAGCGCTGAGGCATTGGATCAGATTTATTATGGTGCAGTGGTGGGGCCATGGGGTTTCGCCAGGGAGCAAATTAATGTCAGGAATAAAAATTGTGTATCGTAGGCAAATGGAAGGGGATGCGAAGAGGGAGTATTATGCTGCTGAGGAGAGCTCCAGATCTTATTTGTGCTTTGTCATCCAGATGGCTTTCATTTTGCTGTGTGTGCTATGCAATCTGGGTTTGTACTGTGTATGGATCACACATATATATGTATGTCTGAATGTACAGTATTTAGGTTAGATGTTCTTTTCTAGGTACAGGTGCACACTATAAATATTATATAGTGTGTGTGTGTGTGTGTGTGTGTGTGTGTGTGTGTGTGTGTGTGCAGGGATGCTTGCAAACACACCTATGTCCTATATCACAGCTGAAGGTGTGAGGATGAGCAGAAGTCTGTTTTGTGTTTCCTTCAGAGTGCCAGGGTGGTTGTCGTTGCTTCCTAATCTGCCCTCATTAACATTCATGTTCCCTTGAAATGCCAGTAAACTCACACTTATTCATTCTCAGCAGCCTTTTTTGCTGTTGGCTGTCTCCCTTGTGGGAAATGATGAGGGGATCCTATGCAGGTGTTTGATTTGCCACAGGTTAGATGGATGGGTGGCAGTGGTGGTGGTGGTGGAGATGGGGATGGGGAGGTTGGGGCGTGGAGAATGAAGCCCCAAATGATTATTTATGCAGGCTAAATAAACGATCTCTCATAGTTTAATTTCTTACTGCTTGTTATATTTGCATTTTTATAATCATGGCTGCAACGCTCCACTAGGCAGACAGCGATGAGTGGAGTCTTCCTCTCTGGGTTTTTTAACAGAGCAGTAACAACCTCTGCGAGCCACAGACCCCTGACAGTCACTGAGTGAAGGGTCTGCTCTTCACGTCAAGGCTTTATGAGCTAGACAAAGCTCTTAATTGGGGCGCTGTAATCAGGTTATGACAGCTGATTGGGATCTTTTTTCTTTTTTTTTTTTGGTAGTTATTAATGCGTGTCACTGTGTGTGCACGTCTGCCGCTCCAAAGCACTCAACGCAATTTTCGACAGACTGAAATGAGCGAGGCTGATGATGTTGATGACTGGAATTTTTGATTACATCTGGTGAACAAATGCGTGATTAAAACTAACTCGCTGTTACTGGGCAAACTGTTTTTCAACAACCTACGTACCGTCGGTGTCAGCTTGTTTCATATTACAGCTACATATCGAGACGGGAGAAAATACAATTCACATTGTATCACGCTGAATATATTTAAGATGCAAATGTATGTAGTATCAAACATTTTTTTGCATTACCACAATGTTTAACCTGCATCAGAGGATTTTCTGCAGTTACAGCAGCAGTTGGGGATCCAAACAAACAAACACAACACTGACTATGTTTACATGCACACTGATAGTACACTATTATTCTGAATATGACAATATTCAGGGTTTAATACGGGTCATGAAACTGCATTATTCTGAATTAAGCCTCATTCGGAATGGAGCATTTTCGGATTAAAACATGTGGGATATGCCGATATTATTCTGGTTTGAGGAGCATTCTTTGGACATGCATACAGCGCATTCAGAATATGCGTCTCAATTGCGTTTTTTACGGCAATTTGCGACACACGGCCTCTTGCCTCTTTGCGGCCAGCTTTGTACGTTGTACACAAACCAAGTAGCCGACAATTTTCATAAATGCATAACCAAAAAAAAGCCTACATTTCTGGTCGGAAGGAGAAACACACCTACTTTTAAACGTTATGGAAGGCCTGGTTATCAACATGTTTTTGAATATGCGCAAATATTGCAACACCGACCTTTTCAAGAAGGTGGTTGAAGAATGGCTCCGGCTGGTGGGCTGTGCTTGGTATTTCCTCAACTTGATCTCAACATGGCTGTTGGGTCACAAACTTTCTAATTTTACTGCTAAACAGTACGCTACAAGATGTTTCTGAAAAAAATTATTGGAGAAATAAGCATTACAGAAAAAAAATATTGATTCTTATTTGATCAGCGCTGCCTAGTTTGACCGTTTGGTCGGAGTTTGCGAGTGATTGACAGCTGCTCAGAGACGGCAGGCTCCGGCTCGGCTCCGATTGGTTGTTTTTTCCTGAAACTGTGAAATCTTCCAGATGCCATTACGAGCACCGGAGGACACTGGAGGACACCGGAGGACACTGGAGGACACAGGGGCACATGTTTTTGTTTTTTATATTACCCGCCTCTTGCACTACTGTCAGGATATAATGACTGTTTTATAAAAAAAATCCCTTTTTTTAATCATATTTGCTCCAACCTGCCTACTCCAGCTTTATTCAGAGTATGTAAATGGTAACATTAGTGGAATATTCATCTTCATCAGCCATGTAAACAGCTTAGTAGGAATATTGTCTTTTTAGGAATAAGGGCAACAAATGAAATATTTTGTGCATGTAAACATAGATACTGACATATTATCACTGCATAAAGTTACCTATTTTATATTTTGATTCCCCTGATAAATATGAATCCAATATTAACTGTTTTTTAGCTCGGTTTTGTTCTTCACCACCTTCTGAATACCTGTCCCTTTAGCTGCTAATTTATGTCCATCAGCTGGACAACAACTCTGTCTACCTGCCATGTGGAGCTGGGCAGTGTATAGTGGCTTTATCAGAGTTTTTTTACAGAAAACAGCTGCCTGCTGTGGCTGTGTGTTCAATTATATGCAATTTAAACTATACAATTGCATGTGTTTTGCACAAAAACCCACAGTACATGACAACTGCATATATGAGTAGCCTGATGGATAAAATTGCAAACATACTTTGAGATGTTCTTAGTTCAAATGCCTATTGTTTAGTTACCTGAATGAGGCACTTGACCTCCACAGTCCTCTAAGGCTGCCAAGTGGCTAACAGAACAATATAAAATTGAGTGTGTGCATGCTACAGTCTATGGTAATATATATAATTATCTACAAACATTGAAGCAAAGGGAGCTTGTGGAATCTATAGGATCCAGAGAGATTCTTACCTATATGCTCCTCATAGCGTACATTTGAAAAATAATAAGCCAACTAGAGTATGAACTCACTTCTCTCCCAACATCTTGGAGGAAAAAAAGCTCAAAGGGTTCTATTAGTGAGCTGATAAATCACGATTCTATATTCAAATATAGCAACTGACAAAATATGAATAATAATCTTACCAGTACTAGTAATAAAATAATTAATACTAGTACAGATTGAGGCAATGCAGACACACAAATGGAGGAAATGTTATACTCCAGTCTATTCCATTCCAAACGAAACCAAAACACAAACAAAACAGTGCTGCTGTCCATTTTTTTTTCACACTGCTTTGTTTCACGCTGTCATGTGCTTAATATTCTGTGACATAGCGGTCTACATAACGCTGAACAATAGCCAATTTTCTCACAGTAGGATCAAATGGGGATCATCAAAGCCAAGGAAATGTGTTTACAGAAGGATTTAAGTTTTCTTCACAGTTCAAATGGAATAATAGTCAAGCTGACAAATCGCATGTTGGAGGAAGTTACGATCAGCGGCATTGGTGGGGAAACTCAAGGGAGGCATAGATAAGTATATTCAAATGAAAGCACATTGTGTTGTTCCAGAGTTCACTATATATACAGGCTCTCAGTGAGTAACAATGATACAGAATGAATAATGTCCATCTGATGCCTCTGTCGGGTCTCTTATGGTTTATTTTTTCTCATGTTTGGCTCTAATTATAGCCCATTTTATTTACAGCTAAAATTAGGGCACTCCTGCACATAACAGTTCATTCGCGATGCCCCAGAAAGGAGCAACGTATAAAGTGGCCAGAAAACATGGAGGGTGTTACTATTAAAGCATTCTCTGAAACAAGATCCATCTGGAATCCAGATGCTGCCACATAATGGGTAACATCAGCCACCATGAAAAAGGAAACGGTGAGGGTGAAGACTGCCAGACCACGTGTTTACACAGTCTCTGCTGGATGCCGAGGTGACAGACGGAGGCAGATCCGTCACAGGATACTCAAATTTGCGTTCTACAAATGTATTCAGAAGGTCACAGTCCTGCCGCTCTGCAGCAAGCAGCCTCCCTCATTTAAATTTAATAATAACAGCTTTATGCTAAATAGGAGGCAGTCAGGGGCTGGTAGGATGGAGGGCCGAGGTTGTCTCATGTTCATGCTCCTGGCCGGAGTCAAGCTCTAGTATAGCAGAGCCTACAATAATCAATCCGGTCTCATGGGAAGGCGTGTAAATACCACGACATTACAAGGACATTACGCATGTAATAAGTACGCATTTTTGCCTTTTCGCGTGTCATTTTGTACGCCATGCAAACGTCCGCACTTAGGCAAGAGAAACACTTATTTAGGCTCTAAGTTAGGGTAAGGGAAAACATCATGGTTGGGTTTAAAATAAGTAAATGAACTACGTAAAACACTTACGGAAATAACGCAAGACAACTACAGAAAACACTTCACAATCGTCAATAAAAAACACATGACAATCGTCACGTGACAAAAGTCTCTAACGTCACCAACAAAACAAAACACCGGTCAACAACGATCTTGAACACCGGTCTTCTGGTTAAAAGTCCGGTGTTTGTTGGACCCATCCACCTCACTACCCACCCACCAAAAGTGGTCTTTCTCGCTTTTCATACTATGTCACTAACTCTTACCGTAGCATTTATACGCAGATGTGTTTTCATTGCAGTCAGAACAGGATACATGGCGTACAAATGTACTTGCTAGGCTAAATGCCTTGTGCATTATTGTGGCATTTATACGTGCGGGCTGAGGTTGCCTCGTGTTCATGCTCCTGGCTGGAGTCAAGCTCTAGTATAGCAGAGTCTACGATAATCAATCCGGTCTCACAGGGTGGCGTATAAATGCCAAGACATTACACGGAAATTGCACGTCACGAGTATGCATTTTTGCCTTTTTGTGTGTCATTTGTATGCCAATTTCACGTGTCCTTTGTACGCCATGCAAACATTCGCAGTTAGGTTTAGTCAAGAAAACAACTAACTTAGGTTCAGGCAAGAAAAACACTTAGTTAGGGTAAGGGAAAACATCATGGTTGGGCTTAAAATAAGTACGTAAATTAAGTAAAACACGTACGGCAACAACGTTACACAACTAAGGAAAACATGTCACAAATGTCACATGACAAGCGTCACTAATAACACTAATCTCACTAGTAACTTACAAAACAAAAAAAACGGTTAACAATGGTCTCGAACACGGGTCTCCTGGTTAAAAGCCCAGTGTTTGTTGGACCCATCCACCTTGCTACCCGTCCACCATAAGTGGTTTTTCATGCTTTTTATTCTACGTCACTAACTCTTACCGTAGCATTTATATACGGATGTGTTTAAAATGCAGTCAGTACAGGTAACATGGCGACCAAATGACACACGGAAATCAAGAAAGGTGTACTTATTGCACTCTAAACGCCTTTATACTGGCATTTATGCGCCTTTTCGTCCTAACGGGCTGCAATAATAATACATTGGAACTGATCACAGTGGACATCTTGCAAAGACTCTCTTCCCATTCATCTGTCCGTCTGTTCATCTCGTCCTTTTGTTTGACGGATATCTATAATATAACTGACACCAGTGGTCCGGTTCCTTTCACTTGAAAGAAAGGACGAGATGAATTATTGCTCTGACTTTCTGTATTCACAAAACTGTGAGGACTGAGGCCCGTAATTAAACCTCTGGAATCTTAATGCCATTTTTGTTTTGCTTCATCAACACCAAGGCTGATGAATTCCTACAAAGACGCCAAGGCAAAGAACTTGAAGAAAGCAATTAGAGCACACTACTAAAATGAATGGTCTAAGTTTTTCCTCGTATCTGTAAAAGAAAAAAAAAAGAACTTCATATTTGTACTGTAGCCGGTGATTATTGGATGAGTGATTTAGTGTGAAAATCTCTCAAAATCTCCTATTGTGCTTTCTATGAAGGGCTGTAAGAGGCTTGTCTGAGGTAAAATTGCCTTTAGCATGGCATTTAGCCCCTTCTTTTCAATTCCAGTCCAAAAACATCCTCTATTCCCCGATGGTGAGTAGGGGATAAAGGTTTGTGTAATTTCCAGCTGATCCTACTTGACTTTCAAGAGGAATGGGTGTTAATGAAGAAAGGAGCCTCTTTTGTACTATTGCTGTTAGACTTTGTCAATGAACCAAGAAACAGATCGGCATGGTAAGACTGTATAACAGGTTAGATATACTGCGAGGTTCATTCCAGGGTCTGTTTTTACAATATCTTAATGAGGATCAGGATCATTTAGCTGTTTTTTTTTAACATCCCTTATCATGGATCTGACTGATCTTGTTGATGAGTCCAGCAGGATGTAACTATCTCAGTGTCTTTAATTAGATCATGATGATAAATAATGTAACGCAATATAAAATAAAAACGTCTTTGGATTGCAAATTAAAACTCCATTAAGCAACATTTTTCATATCAACACTAAATTAAATGAATGATGTAAAAGGGTTGTTAGTACCGCTGATCTCGGAGAATGAATATCCCATGCAGTATGCAGCTCTGAGCAGCTTTCAGCCTCTCCCAGTTAATTGTTTTGGTTCACCATGTAGTCCGACTGGTAGAGTCCCTCTGGCTCTCACTGACCCCCCCATATAAAAACCGTGGGCAGATGCTCCCAGCTCAAAAGCTTCTCGCTACAAAAGCTCCCACACACTGATTGTACACTACCTGCCCGGTGAGAAATAGTAGAGTAGGAGCCGGTATGTTTTGGAGAGTCGAGTGCCTGGTAAAGACGGTCGAACATCTAGGAAGCCAAAGAGACTTTATCTTTCAGGAGTGGTAAGACCAAACAGGGGCTAAAATGAAAGTGATTACTGGACCATTTCTCACATGGCCGAACAAACCGCCCTGAAGAATTTAAGTCCAACACATTAGTCACAAGAACACAACAGTACTTAAAGGCCGTGGCTTTGTTTTGAAGTCTACTTTCTGGATCGCTATAGCTCAAAATGACTAAATACAGCTTTGATTTAAAAACAAAACTATAATCTGCCAAACTGTTTTCATTTATTGATGCAAGGACACTTGGAAAATACAATCTCAAAACGCTCATTTAGAATTTGTAATGTTTTGTTTTGTACAGTCTGATTTCTTCTTACAAGGTTAATGCAATAATAAGGCATTAACACAAATTTGTTTAACGCTATTAATTTCTTAAATGCATTATTGCAACTTGCAATTTTTAGGTTGTAGGAGGCTCAGTTATCATTTGAGCATATTGTTTTATGCTAAATGCGGTACCTGTGAGGGTTTCTGCACAATATTAGTCATTGTTTTGTGTTGTTAATTGATTTCCAGTAATAAATATATAAATACATTTGCATAAAGCAAACATATTTACACACTCCCATGTTGTTAAGAGTATTAATTACTTGACAAATCTCCCTTTTAAGGTACATTTTGAACAGATAAAAAATCTGCAAATAATTTGGACAATTATGGACAATCGTGTAATTAATCGTGATAAAATATTTAAATTGACTGACAGCCCTACTTCCTACACCTGCTTCTAAATCCACCCCTCAAGTGGGATCGTGAAAATCCTGATTCTCAATCAAACCTTTCCTGATCTCACTCTTTTAAGGAAGAAGATTGATGAAACAAAGAGGCCACACCCATCATCGAACTCGACCTTTCTTTTGTTCCCAACTACACACCTGCAAAGCTTCGTGACTGCATCTTGCACGGTTGTGATGCTATCACAGCGACAAAATCTGTCCACACACAGATAGAATCATAAACACCTGGCAAAGTGCTCTAAACAGCCTCTGTGGTAGTTCCTGATACAGTAGATGTATCCAGCTCCACATGATGACTCACACACAGACTCACAACGTGAAAACAATATCAGCGTCGCTGTCGCGGCTCGTAATCACCAAATCCAAACCAAATCATCTTAATCTTCTCGATTTCCAGAATTGATTAGTCATGCTAAACCTACATTTCATATTGAATCTAATACAACAAGAGAAATCTTGTAATGATGGTTACACATTGTAACCAAACATCTTATGAACGCAGTTGGAGTTTTCTGATGAAGCTCTACAGGTGTAAACCCAGACAATCGGGATGAGCCTGATGAACAAGTTCCCTGCCAGCATTCACTTAAAGGTGCTGAATTTGAAATTCAGAGCAAATCTGTTGCCTCTACGCAGCTCTCAAATTGGCGATGGCTGAGCCGGCGGCTCGCAGCTAATGGTGCAAACAACGGGAGACATAATAGTGTTTACCTGGGGGGGAACCAGACGGTGGGTGGTGGTACTCTTCCACGACAACGCCGTCGGTCAGGACAGCATTATCAGCTCTAACCACAGTATTAGGGCAGTGCAGAGTGGCCCTAACATGCACTAAAAGGCATGTGCAGCCAGCCCGGCTATGTCAACAAAGCCCAGAGAAACTCAGATTACAACACACACAGAGGGAGAGTGACTTCATTCTCTGCTCAGGTAGACAATACCCTATATCTTTATATATGCAAATAGTTGTTTGCTACTATAATAATGCTCTGAATGTCATATAAATAACTTTTAAAGTTCGGCATTTTGGGACATTAGGAGTGATGTTCATTGCGGTTATTCATTTTAGAATTGCTTATGTACAGGAACAAGCCACCTAAAACGACGATGCTTATTATTACATAGACCTACATTCAACATGACGATAAAGGCCAATGCACTCCGAGTTCTGAATGTAGTAAAAGTTTGTATTGAAACATTGCTAACACCCACGTTTCAGCAGGCGTCTTCTCTTCAGGGCGTGATACGTAGGTGTCAGCAGCTCAGAACTCTTGAGTGCTGAGGATTTTCCCTTTGTTTTCCTACATGCCTCCAGCCTTCGACTCCAACAAGCAACTTTGTATGCTGAGTGTCATGTTTTTTAATGATTTTCTTTTTTTTTTTTCTCTTTTAAAACAAATGTTTTGATAGCGCTCCAGTTGTTCATTTCTGAGATGCTAACATACTTTATTGATTGTTCCTAAAGACAAAGACCTTAAGGATTAGACATTTTAAAATTCATGGATTAAGAGTCTTTGTCTGCATTCATGGCAGAGGGTTCCGGCTTATGTGCTCTGTTTATGTTTGTTTTTGGCATATTGACAATTTCTAAACTTCCAGAATGCATACAAAGCAGGGTGCACACAAATCAGAGCTTAGAATGCATCCGTCAGAATTGATGGTGATGTACTGGAGAAAAATTGTCTAACGTGTTTTACTTTAGTTGTGGCATATGGAAGCAAAAGTTGTCTGTGTTGCAACAAAGTTTAGCAAGTCTTGCTAGACTGATGTCAATTGCAGTTTTTAGTTTGGTTTTATTTTGTTTTGCTGCAGTGTTTTTAGTGAATAGCAATTTGCTACTGGGTGTGTCTTTATGGTTGTCACTGTGGTGATCCACATCAGTTCTTTTATCTAGTGTTGTAATTTAAAGGAATCCTAAGGGGCCTTTTTCTCAGCAGAGATTTTGATTTGTCGTAGTAGGAAACGTTGTTGTTGGTAATAACATACCCTTAAACCGAAGCAGCTAAATGGAATTTGGCTATCATTATCATTTACCCCTGTGTTATTCCTACTGTGACAGGTCAAAATGTCTTCTGTCTGTGAAAAAGACCCCATTGTATAATATTGAAATGACTGGAGCCAGCTGAGCTGGGCACTTCAGTTGTCTTAAAGGGGACATATCATGAAAAACTCACTTTTTCAGTGATTGTGCTCATACAGTTGGGTATCTGGAGTGACTACCAACCCACAAACTGTGAAATAAGAAAAAACAGTAATTTTTTTGTAGGCTGCCTATAGATCAGAAAACATGTGATTCATCAAGCCATTCAGATTTGGTCTTGCCTTCCTATGTCACATGCAGACTCATTAGAATATATTGCCCACAACTTGAGAACGTTCTTTGTAAAGGTGCACCATATTTTTATAGTAAGCCAATCAGAGCACACTGGGCTTTTTCAGGAGGGGGTCTTAAAGAAACAGGCAATAAAACAGAGTGTTTCAGACAGAGGGTGATTACTTGATATTCAGTCAGACAGTATGAGAAAAATACTGTGTTTTTTGAACATTAAAGCATGTACATTTTCTAGTGCAGGATTGCCCAAAGTGGAGCCCTTGGGCCAAAGTTGGCTCACCATAAGGTTAAATTTGATCTGCCAGATGTTTTTTTTTTCTTAATTAGAGATCGTCTGCGATCCCGACTGACTTTCCTGTCTTTCAGAGGCACCAGCCAACACTTTTAGAGCTAAAGTAAAGATGCTGGTATCATATGAAACTAGAAAATCTAAGGAATCCATTGGTACCAACCCTTAGCTTGTCGGAAAGGAGGCTAAATAACGCTCTAAAGTTAAGCTGAATTTTGGCGAGGAAAAACTGGCATGGCCATATTCACAAGGGTTCCCTGAACTCTGACCTCAAGATATCTGAATGAAAATGAGTTCTATGGGAACCCAGGAGTCTCCCCTTTACAGACTTTATGCAAATCCTAGGCAGTGTGGGGCAAACACATGCACTTTTTTTGACTGCAGTATAAATGTTTTATTTTTGCCAATTCAAAAAATTGTGTATTTCAGTAATTCTGCATACTGGGGTCCCTAAATAGTCT
The DNA here is from genome assembly GCA_916701655.1 of Sebastiscus albofasciatus. Taxonomy (NCBI): domain Eukaryota; kingdom Metazoa; phylum Chordata; class Actinopteri; order Perciformes; family Sebastidae; genus Sebastiscus; species Sebastiscus albofasciatus. Next base: position 35,561 of record CAKAOI010027987.1, on the reverse strand, counting down.
TGTAATTACATAAATTGGGTATGACTGGAAATGAGCCAAATTGAGCAGGTTGGTTTTAAGGGGTTAACTATGTAAAAGCTAAAAGAACATTTGATTAGGGGAACTTGGGATCCTAGTACCATTTTGCATCTTAACAATATAATACAACAGGTGTTTGCTTTTGGCACATGGTCCACCAATTAAGTTCCATTTTTGGCTCTCTGAGGGAAAAAGTTTGGGCACCCCTGTTCTAGTAGAAGCCCAAAATTCAAGAATGAACCTGGATATGAGCAGGATATGTGCCCTTTAAGAAATGCTGTGGCAACAAATGATAAATTACCACTTATCAGGTCATAAGGAGAGCGTCTCACACAAAACAACAAAAAAAATCTGTTGGATTGTTTTAAATGCACTACAAAAGACGGAGGATCAAAGATGATTAGTCTCATTTAGTGACCACACAGGCGATGAGAGGGGCCTTCTGATCTTGAAGCTGATTATTTCCAGATCAGTAGTATAGAGGATGAGCATGTGAGAAGGATGCAACTCTGAATGACTTGGCCGACACCCTTATGGGGGCGGGGGGGCTTTGAATGTAGCGCTGGTCCTGTGGAGGTCTATACACAGTCTGCAATCTCACCATGAGGGGATATGCCCCTATAGGAATAAAGCACGAGCCATTCATTCTCTAAAGCACATATGCAGCAGTGAAATGGGTTGCAGCGCTGCTCACTGTTAAAGAGCTCACATTAATTATTGCTTTATTGTGCGAGAAATACCATGCAGAGATAATATTCCTTTTTTATTCAAACGTATTTATGCAAGTCGAAAAACAGCTTTTCACGTGAGGGCACTAATAGGTTTTGGTTTTATTAGATTTGGGATTAAATAAGTATTACATTACAACAACCTGCTTGGCCGGCCTCCACCACTACCAGCCATGATTCCTGACAACTGGATGAATGCAGTGTTGGTCAGTAAGTGCAGTAAAGGTACTTTGAGACGGACAGAGTCAAATGGACAGCCTAATGGAGACTGCTGTTTTCAGTTCCATTAAACCACAGTGATGTTTAGGTAGAGAACTGGCTTCTATGATCAACTACTCCATGTCCCCTGGCATCTTCGAGACCATTAATCTACAGTGTCGCCTGTCAAACTAAGAACTATCCGGCATGAATGCCAAACCTTCGGTATCTTCCTGAATTTGTTGGATAAGTAGCCTTTAGGCGTTAGGCTTGTTTTTTTTTTTTTCTCCACTCGTGGACTTCTGCTCCACATCACCTTATGATTCTCCAAAACTGATAATAACATTCTGGTTAATTCTAACACTTTGGACTTTTTGTTTTTGTGTCCAAACAGCCGGTTGGTAAACACAAATAGACTTACAGTCTAAATGCTTGGTTCCTCTCCCTACCTTCTTTTGTACCAATATAATGTTTAGGGCTGTCAAGGTTAACGTGATCATACCATCATAGCATCATATGATACTAAAAAACCTAAGGAATCCATTGGTACCAACTAAGTCATACTAGCTTGTCGAGAAGGAGGTTAAATAACGCTACAAACTTGTGCTAAATGTTGGCAAAGAAAAAATGTCATAGCCATTTTCAAGGGGGTCCCTTGACCTCTGATGTCAAGATATGTGAATGAAAATGGGTTCTATGGGTACCCACGAGTCTCCCCTTTACAGACATGCCATACACATAATCATACAAACATAATCACATGCAGTTTGAGGCAAGTCATAGTCAAGTCAGCACACTGACACACTGACAGCTGTTGTTGTCTGTTGGGCTGCAGTTTGCCATGTTATGATTTGAGCATATTTTTTTATGTTAAATACAGTAGCTGTGAGGGTTTCTGGACAATATCTGTCATTGTTTTGTGTTGTTAATTGATTTCCAATAATACATATATACATATATTTGTATAAAGCAGCATATTTGCCCACTCCCCTGTTGATAAGAGTAATACATACTTGAAACATCTCCCTTTAAGGTACATTTTGAACATAAAAAAAAATGTGTGATTAATTTACGATTACGACAATATTATGATTCTGTGGTCATAATTGTTTCCACAGTGGCATAAAGCTTTGCAGGTGCTGTCCTCCCCACCTCTTAAGCTTCTGTGAACGGCTTCTTAGAAAATATTTGGCAAAAACACAGCAGAAAGCTTGTTTTAATGGAAAATAAATGCTCTGAATGGGTGTTAAATCTTTTAGACTGGGTGGATTGTTTGGGTTCTGAACATTTATCATGCTGGATTATGGGGCATGAGATGTTTTGAGTAGGTTTGTTTTGAAGTATGCTGTCAGAGAACCACTATGAGAATTTACTGTGCGTTATGGAGACATACAAACTGACACAGGTAATTAAATATTGTCTAACATTTTCACCTTTGCGTGAACCATTCTTTCAAAAAAGAAGCTTCTGTGCATTAGCTTGGTATAGGTGAGGGAATGTTCTGTGCACTAACATCTGAGGCAAAAGTGTGTGCCTTTCTGGCTGAGAGCCCTGCTAACTAGAGGATACTGCTGTCAAAAAAAAGCGGTAGTTTGCTGACCCCATGCAGGTGTGTCTCTGCATCTCAACAGGAGCAGTTCCCATGCATGCACTGAACCATTTTATCCTTCTCTAAGCATTTGATCCTGGCATGGTGGAGCGTCAGGCCATGCAGTTTCTTTTTAGGTTTGCAGGGGTTGTTACCTTTATCTTCGGCTTCCACGGAGGATTTGTTTTCATGGGATTTCTCATATCTGACTGCTCATTCCTCTGGAGGATGTAGATTAGCCGGCAAGGCAGTTCTCAAGTGTCTGGGTTTAACCAGCAAGTGTTTATTATAATTTAATTATTATTGCAGGTCATTGTATATTTGTACATACCGGTCTCACAAGAAGGGGTATTAAAAGCACAACATTACACGGATGTTGACATGCGTCATTAACATGCATCACTGACTTGCGTCATTACACGAACATGCGTCATGAGGACGTATTTTTGTCTTTTCGCATGCTATTTGTACGCCACACAACAAAACGATAAGATCTAAAGTTAGGTTCAGGCAAAAAAAAAAATATCACTTAGGTTTAGGAAAAACGTCATGGTTGGGCTTGAAATAAGTACCAAACTATGTAGGGCTGATCCGAATGCTTTGAAGCGTTGAACGCTGACATGGTATATTTTTTTTGTGTTTTGTTTATATGTAAGTATATAATAATAATAATGTATAAATTCACAAATAGCCCATGAAATAAGAAATAATCCCATAACATTATTCAACATTCATTATTTTTTCTCAGACGGATATTGCTGTTTGTTGCGTGTAGAGCACTGGAATGATGGAAATGGAGACAGCTTCGAATACCTTTGAGTATTGCTCACCAAAGCTTCGAAGCCTAAAATGGTATTTGGGACAGCCCTAAAATTAAGTAATATATGTACGGAAACAACGTAAGATAAATATGGGAAACACATCACAAACATCACTAATATAACTTACAAAACAAAACAGCGGTCTCCTGTTTAAAAGTTGTGTTTGTTGGACCCATTCACTCCCCCAACTGTCCACCATAAGCGGTCTTTCTTGTTTTTTTTTACTCTACGTCACTAGCGCTGAGCGTGGCATATTTACATGGATGCGTTTTCCTCCGATTCAGTACAGATGACATGGCATATAAATGGCACATCAAAAGAATGAAATGCGTCCATATTGAACGCTAAATGCCTTGTGAATTGTCATGGTATTCATACGGCTTTTCATGCAAACGGGCTGATTTGTAATATCTCGACTCTTGGTATGTGTGTATGTCTAGATCTGCACAGAGGCTACAGTAGATATAAACACCTAATCTTGATTTACAAAGAAAAGCAGCTGATAGATGGAACCTTTTATATGCACCAAAAAGCACAGAAATGTTTGCGGTTTAGAGATCACATACTGCTCTACAGTCTCCTGAAAGAGACTTGTCCACTGTTATCTCCCACAAACATTGTCACTTCCATGCCGCCCACAAGGTTTTCATGTTTGTTTGCTTTTTGACTTTTAAATGTTTGCTTTAATTTTGTCAGTTGAACACAAACATACCAGTGGAAGCAATCTTCATCTCTTAAATCCTATATGTATTTACTTGTTACTTTTGTAGCTGCCGCTTGCTTTTTGTTTCATCCTCTATTCCCTGAACAAGTTGCAGAATAATGAAAGCTGTTTGGGAAATGTTTGCCAACAGCAAGCTATGTGTGCTAAGTGAGGAGCTAATGAGCACATTGTTCAAGACTGTAATGAAGAAAACGGAAGCTCGAAGTAGTCTAGAGAGTGCAATCATTGATGAACCGTCATAAATAGAAAATAAAGATGAGTAAAGCCTTTATTGATCTCCAGTGGGGACATTCAGGAAAGCATCACTGACCACAACGTGTGAGATGAACAACAGGAAACAAATCAAATGAATACATACTAAAAACTTGGCAAAGTAGGGCTATCAAAGTTAATGCGATAGTAACGCGTTAACACAAATTTGTTTTAACGCCACACATTTCTTTAATGCATTAACGCAACTTGCAATTTTTAGGTTGTATGAGGCTCAGTTTTAACGCTCGAGTGAAGATACTAAGATATCAAATATTTTAATCGATTGACAGCCCTAAATGGTGTTTCCCAAAGATTTAATGTTCACGAGTATAGACTAGGGTTAAGGCAAAAAGGATCTTAACTCTGATGTAATTTAACTACAAACACTGCTACAAAAGTTGGGTCATGTTATTGAATCCCAATGAGCAGCATTTGTTAGCTATGAATAGGAAAAAAAAAAAAATAGACACATCATCTGTGCCCAAACTGCAGGCACATCAAGCAAAACAAAAAGCTAAATTATTTAATATGTCAAGGGAAATGCTCTCAGAACTCAAGCTGCATTGATGATTCATGACAGCGGTCACAAGTTGAAACTGTCCAACGGGGACATGGTAGACAAATACAGAGCAGGGTTTCTAGTTTCCTTATATCCCAATAGTCCTTCAAACATTATGCTGCACAACAAACGTACTTAACAATAACTAAAAACAACCAAAGGGCATATATCCACTGATGCGTTTAGCTCATTTGTCTGAAGAAATCCAGTGACCCATTAGCGGCGCACACCTCTCGTCGGGTTTGCCCTGTATCAAACCACAAGGCACAGTGAGAGGGGAGATGTGGAGATTCAAGGCAACAAGAGACTAATGGTGAGCCGAGACATGCTTTTTGTGAGGAGACTATGACAGGGTGAGAGGTCCGCGGAGAGAAAATGCGAGCAGTCATAGAAGGGCACGAGAGAAAAAAGGCTTGTCCACTCGTATTCCTCCTCCTGCACAAAACCATCAAAAAGAGGAATGGAAAGAATCAGGGTGGGGACGAAGAATACTTGGACTGATAAATCAAAGGCTAAAATTCAAAGAAAGACTGTAAACCCCACTCTAAACATGTTAAAAATGTGTAAATAAGAAAGTAACTGTCAGGTTATTTGCCAATTTTTTTTTTTTTTACAGAAATTCAGCTCAAGGTCAAAGCAAAGTGGCGATACAGCGAGCAGATCTGAGCTGTAAGGCCAGATTACACAGATAGTACCCCTGCCCCTTACTACGCTCTGAATCATAAATCATGCATGCTACTCTGGTAAGAAAATCACCATTGCATTTGCATTTGCTTGTGTTTTCGATTAGCAAGGACATCAGCGGGCCTCATCTTCATTCACATGCCCGACTTGACAAGATAAAAATCACATTCTGTGTCAAACAGATAAACATGACGCCCATTTTCTGCATTGAGCATCTCAGTAATATTTCATTCCACTCCGAGGTTTAGCATCTGTCACAACGGATCAAAGTTAAACGTGCGCCGGTCTGTTTTAGGAAATATTTCACCATCCCATTGGACAAGTCTACATGCTCTCCATCCGCAAATTCACGTAATTAGAGAGAGACAGACAGGAGTGGGAGGTCACAAAGGAGCTATACCGGTAGACACTTAAGCTTTCATTCTGACAGTCTGCTTTTTACAATGCTCTATAGACACTGGATTGACACCCGACGTGTCTGACATATTCAGCCAGCAGGAATTAACAGTTCCGGAGGAAGTGAAAATGGAAGCTGCAATTACTGCTCCATTGGAACTACTCAGACCACAATCGAAACTGCTTCAGTCCCATGACTTTAATTCTCTGAGAATGATGTTTAATTTGTGTTTGGCCAATAAAAGCAGAATCAGTCTCATCTTCACTATCAAGTTTAATATATTTTTTTTAACGCTACAAAAGTGCGGTAGACAGCCAAAGAGGTTCTAAAAAGCACTACATCGATAATTTGAAGCACTCTTACCAAAACACTTTTTGTGGTGGATGAGTTACAGACAGAATACGCACCGCACTGCCCATTCAGCTCCCACGTATGACAGCATGATGAGTATTCGGACAGAGACTCTATTATCCTCTCATAATGGAATCTCCTCTTTGAACTGTAAAAGATGCATTTCTTTTCTGTTTATTGATTAATAATTTCATGATAATGGAGTTTTTCATCATTTCCCTATTTTAAAGCATTATAGATATACTACTTCTTATCACATCACACCAATGTTTTGATTTGTTTTTCAGGATTTTAGATTATTTTTTGTTCAGATAAAAATACCAAAATAATGAATAATAATTATTATTATTGCATATATTGTTGTTTTTTAAATGACAGTTTTAAATAAGGGAAATGAATCCCAACAGGGTGCCGCATCCCCCTGTTGGGATTATTTATTTATCGGGTTTTATTTATTTATTTCACAACAATGGCCGGCTTGCTGTAAATTATCTTGCTTATTACACGGCTACTTACTAAGAAAAATACATAATTTGACACAAAAACGGTCCTCCAGAGTCCATAGCAACAGCCTGTTATACATAGCAACAGTCTGCTATAAAGAAAAAAACAGACCATAGAACGCCGTGATTGACAAATCCGAATTGAGTATTCATCAAACCGTGTAATAAAACTAATTAAATACTTGTTTATTGTTTAATGCAGAACACAGGGGGACAATAACGCAGACGCAGACGCCTTGGTTGCATCTGGTTGCTATGATACCAAATATCCGCAGAAGTAAAAATGTCAGCACAAGGTAGAGGACTTGCTCTGGATGAAGGGAAGGCTGAAGCCTGTAGGGAGACAGGACGGACCCGCTGGTCTATGTGTATTAATTTCTCCTCCATTGTTGTCATAAGATATGACGGTTGGTTTTTGTGGTATTTGTCCCGCCCCTCCTCCATTGTGATTGGACTGCTGAGTAAAAAAGTGACAGTGACGAGTGCATCGTTTTAACCAAAGTTGGAGATTTTTCAACTCTTGCCGACCAGAAAAAACACCATATGTGCAGTGCTCAGTGCAGAATAGACGCTCGACGTCTCGTCACGCTGCTGCCGTTTGTAGCATGGTGTGAATACAAATGCAAAGAATTCAAAAAAGAAAAAAAATTGAACATAGCGGTTGTGGCGGTTGCTTGCCATCCCCTGCGGTTGGCTTGTCAATAGCGGGAAATATAGCAGGTATTGCGACAGCCCTAAACAAATTACAGTGTAATTTCTCTTTCTTTGCATGAGGCTCTTCTCCGAGTGTGTCCCACCGATATAGCTGTGACTTAAATCGCATGATTGATGTGAGAAGTAGAGCTTGAAGGTTTTAGCAAGTTAAGGTTCCCCTGAGTCAAAAATCAAATAGGGGTTTAAAGCCCTCTGACAATCTCCGTCTCTCCATTTGTCACTGCTTGGCAGCAATCTCTGTTTTATGTCACCGCAAGGTCAGCTCAGCTCAGCAGTGGCATGGGATGTGTTAAGTTTGCAAATATTTCAGGGAGCCATTTAAAGATATAGCATGGCATTCTTGGCTGCTAATTAAAAAGCGTCTGTACTAGCGCCGGAGACAATGTGTCACTGATATTGGCAGTAATTGTTTTCATCATACTCAAAAGTCAGAGGCACAGCAGGGCGGTTATATTGTGTGACCAAGTCCTTTTTATTGATTGGCTGATTTCATTACCTGTGAGGAAAGTCGCCATAATGAAATGTTATGCAAGGAAAGGCTTATTGCTTTGTAAAGGTGTGCAGATGAAAGCAAAATTATGATTACCACTGACTTTGCAAAAGTTCTGAAAATAGATTTTTCAAAGGTTTTATGATGTAAGAAAAGTATTCAGCTCATTGCCAAAATGGGCCTGTAACCTGGGAGGACTCATTAGTATCAGATAATGGCTTATTATCATGGAAATTGTGAATTGCAAAACAATAGCTCATCAAACTGTTGTGGTAACTCTTTTTTTCATCACAGGATGGGATTTCAGTAATATTTTAGATCTTCTTATGAAATGCAAGGAAAGCATTTCAGGAAAACAATTATTAAACACTGAAAATGCAATATCTCCTTGTTATTTTCATGCATTTGGACAGCTATATATTACGGAGGAATATATCTACAAACAGAAACCTATCAGTAATTAGACAAACTGTAGCTTTTGCTTCATGAAAGCTGTTTCATTTTGTGTGTTCAGTTGGAATTAAGGACATACCACAGTTAGTCACACATGAACTAAAAATCAAAATGTGATAAAAGGCTGAATGGAATACTAATTTGGTGCATTTTTTTTCTCTTGATGACAGATGACAGACACAATTTTCATAACTTTTCTTTTGATCTGTCAAAATTGTCATTTGCCACTCCTTTCTACCAACTCCTCTTTTTCCATGTCTCCACAGGTAAGCAGTAGGATGGTGTCCGGAGAGGCAGGAGGGCACAGCTACTTGGTGGCATGCTGGCAGCCCATCCTGATCCTCATGCTGGGCACCGTCCTCTCTGGATCCACCACCGGTTGCCCCTCCCGATGCGACTGCAACGGTCAGGAGCGTTCAGTCGTGTGCCATCGACGGAGACTGGCGGCTCTTCCCGAGGGCATACCCACCGAAACGAAGCTGATGGACCTCAGCAAGAACCGTCTGAAAACTCTGGGGACCGAGGAGTTCATTAATTACCCTCAGCTGGAGGAGCTGCAACTTAACGAAAACACAATTTCGTCCATCGAGCCCGGGGCTTTTAGCAACCTTATGAACCTTCGAACACTAGGTTTGCGCAACAACCAGCTGAAGCTCATTCAGCTGGGGGTGTTCACAGGCCTGACCAACCTGACCCAGCTGGATATAAGTGAGAACAAAATTGTCATTCTGCTCGACTACATGTTCCAGGAGCTGTACAACCTGCGGGCTTTGGAGGTTGGCGACAATGACCTAGTATTCATCTCACCCCGATCATTTCATGGCCTCAGCAACCTTGAAAGCCTCAACATTGAGGGATGCAATCTGGCCTCAGTGCCCACTGATGCCCTTAGCCATCTGCATAACCTGTTGTCACTTCGATTACGCTATCTCAACGTCACTGTCATGAGGGATTACTCCTTTAAGAGGCTGTATCGGCTCAGAGTGCTGGAGATTTCTCAAATGCCTGCCCTGGATACCATGACGACAAAATGCTTGTTTGGACTCAACCTCACATCATTGTCCGTCACAAACTGTAATCTTACTGCCATCCCCTACCAAGCCATCAGTCACCTAAGATATCTTCGCTTTTTGAATCTGTCTTTCAATCCCATTCACACTGTGGAAGGGAACAAGCTGTACAATCTGCAGAAGCTCCAGGCTTTTCATTTGGCTGGTGGGAGATTAGCTGCCATAGAGCCCTACTCTTTCCGAGGACTCAACCACCTCCGTGTACTCAATGTGTCCGGCAACAGCTTGAACACCCTGGAGGAGTCTGTCTTCCACTCAGTGGGAAACTTGGAGACTCTGGCTTTGTATGATAACCCGTTGGCCTGCGACTGCCGCTTGCTCTGGGTCTTCCGCCGGCGGTGGAGGCTCAACTTTAACAGACAGCAGCCCATGTGTACTTCACCGGAGGTTGTTCAAGGAAAAGAGTTCAAAGACTTCCCAGACATTCTCCCCTTTAACTATTTCATCTGCCAGAAATCAAAGATCATGGATTATAAGGTTCAAGAAAGCCATGTAGATGAAGGGACTACTGTTCATTTCGCTTGCCAAGCCGAAGGTGATCCAGTCCCTGTGATAATGTGGCTATCCCCTAAGAAGGACTACATCACGACCAAAACTGCGGGGTCAAGACTTTCTGTGTCTAACGAGGGCACATTGGAGGTGCGTTACGCCCAAATCCAAGACAACGGCACCTACTTGTGCATTGCAAGCAATGCAGCCGGCAATGACACCAAAGTTGCTCACCTTTTTGTGCATAGCTACTCCCCCAATTGGCCCCACCAGCCAAACAAGACATTTGCCTTCATTTCCAACCAGCCCAGCGATGAAGGTGCAAATGTGACCCGGGCCACAGTTCCATTTCCATTTGATGTAAAGACACTCATCATTGCAACCACCATGGGATTTATCTCTTTCCTCGGAGTCGTCCTCTTCTGTCTTGTAATATTATTCCTGTGGAGTCGAGGGAAACACAATACTAAGACGAGTATAGAGGTTGAATATGTGCCACGTAAAGAGGAACCAGAGGAGGCCAGTCCAACTGAGGCACCCATACAATTCAACATGAAAATCATGTGAGCCTCGAATGGAGGCCATGTAAGCTTACAAACTGCAGTCGGGATGCATACCATCTTCGCTTCAAATATGTACTCAGTTTATGAGCGATAGAAATTGCACAGCAGCAAACGCATCTTGACACTATACCCTCGACTCTTTTTTTTTTTTACTTCAGGGACTGAATCTTTAAAAGCAAATGTTGAATTTCAAATATTCAAATTTCTGTAAATTTGTATTGGCAATACTCAATCAGTATGTTAACATGCACTCAACAACCCCAATTACTGTGTGTAACCAAATTAAGGGAATAATTTGAATCACAGTAGATGGATTTCCAAAAATAAACTGAGTTTACAAGATAGGTGGGTTACTGTCTGGAAGGATGTGGGGATTAGTCTGCAGGGACAACCTTTCTATCAGCACAAAATAAGAGACAGATCTTGTTGTTAGGATCTCGATGCTGCCTTTGATGTACAAAGCACAATAACCCATTATCAGAACCCAAGTTCTGTTGCTTGAAATGCTAAGTTGAAAGTCCATTTTATATTGTCCCATTGCAAGCAATTGACAAGTATGACATGAATATTGGGGGTAGTATTAGATAAAAAGAAAAGAGATAGAGAATAGTCATATTTTGAGAAAATAAACATGTATCATGTGTCTTTGAAGAAATAAGTCAGGTTTATTTACAAAAAACGAGAAAAGAAAATGTAAGTATTACAAGACCAAATTAATAGTTTTGAGGATAAAGTCATAATACATACAGAAAGAAGTTGGAACTTTATGACAAAATGCCGTGTTATAAAACACGTTTGGATTGCAATTCTCTGAAATTTAAATTTTAGTATTAAAAATCAGTTGGTGGATTAGTCAGTGTACCTCACCTGTCAGTGAGCAGAGACCTTTAACATCATTAAATTGTGTTTTGATGTTTCCCCTGCCTGGCACTGCTGCCTGGAAAAAAACATGTCCAAGAAAATCAAACAGTAGCCTGTATCTCCCTTACTTGTCATAGACAAGCACTTTTTGTCAATTGGTTTTCAGTTCTACTGTGTATATCAGTTATAATAACTGGAGTATTTCTTAATCTGGTAACAGTCAAATTAAAAATCTGTGCATGTTAACACACTGAGTAAAAGAAAAATAAGCCAGTCGTACAGTATGTGCTTCTTTCTGCCAACAAAGGAAGTTTGTCATTAAATGTATTAACATGTTCAGCTATACATATTTTTTCTGTATTCTATTCTTTCCTTGTACATTATGCTATGGCACAATAGTAATGCTTTTAATGGCTGTGAGTTTTGAACACATTACAATCTAAAGAGCAGATTAAATATTCATGGTTTTGATGTGACTAAACCAAAAGAGAGTGTTACAGCTTTTCAGAGTACTCTTGAAAATCATCAGATTAGCAATTTATCATCAAGTGTAACAAAGTTAATTTGTTTACCCATTTGGCAGCCCAATAAGTGCGAGCACTCTGCCCAAGTCCTGAGGTTATATTGTCACCGGTGCATCTCAAAAATGCTGACATTATTAATTTGTTGCCTTGAGTAACCCATTTTCCAGATTTCAGCTGAGCAATACCCAATATTTATGCGTAAAATGGAGTTTTATGCCTCATAGGGATTTTATGTTGTCTAATTAATTTCACAGTCAAGGTCTGCTCTGAAGATAATGTGTTCATTAACTCTTAAAATACTTGTTTAAAAGGGATGGGCAGATGGAAATTCTATTAAAATAAATAACATTTTATACTACGGGGTGCTTATTTTATGCTAATCTACCATAAAAAATGAATGTGAAGACACATTTTTCATCTCTAAGTGAGGTGATCTCCTGTGCTGCAAGTAAAGTAATGTCCACGGAGCTCATTGCTTTACTTAAGGGGCACAAAGTGAAGCACACTTCACTGAATACCCCTTAAATACTCTTCTCACTGCAGTCTTTTAATGTAGGCACTTGCCAATGTGGTCATAAAAGATCTGGTTGTAAGGCTATACCCTTATACTTGTCCAAATTCCCAGAGATCTATGTATTTGTGCACTGTAAACCAAAATGGCATGTCAAAAGTGAGATCATGTTAGACCATGGTATTGTATTTCTGTTGTCACACCTGGCTCAGTTTTCATCATAAGCTGCATATTCTCAGCTTCAGCTGCCCTTTTGAGCTCAACACAAAACAGCATTTCTTACTAAGAACAGTAAGTGTGTTAGCTGTAGCAGTTCCTAAGTTGTGTTAGCAGCCATGAGTGCTACTAAATGGTTGGTTGTAGTGACAACAGATGCTCAAAACACAAACATATCATTCAACTGTCAGCTCGACACTGGGGACACAACATTACACTGAAAGCTCGAAGGCATAAATAGACGCCTGGATTTGTTTTAAAGGAGTAACTGTCAGCCTGATCAAAATCACAAGTGCATCAAAGAATAATTAAGTTTCCTTGTGGACAGGTTTGTAAAAAAAAAACATTTGTTATTTATTACATGAAATAAACATGACATGTGACACCGCAAGACAAATTTAGAGCTGATGCAGGCAATGTTAGAGTAAGCAGTAAGTCATCTCCTGTCTGAGAACCAAACATTCAACAGACTGGATATGTTTCGTTCATTCAGTTGGGGAAAAAAAAGCATTGATAAAACTGCTAAAATGGTAAAAGCTGTTTTGAAATTGACTCAAGGAATATAATGTGTAATAAATCAGGCATAGGTTGCCAAAGGCTGCTGAAAAGAGAAGCAATATGAAGGGCTGTACAACATTAACTGACCAAGCTCACGCTTTTCTGAATTGAAAATGTAATAACATGAAATGGACTGTTTCTGTAATTGTGATTAGGCTAACAAAGTAATGTGCATGAAATATTTTTTTTCTAACCTTTATTTAACCAGGAAGTCCCTTGAAATAGGAATCTATTTTCCAAGGGAAATGAGAGGCCTGTATTACGAAGCAGGATTTGGCATTAGTGAGGCAACTTCAGGGTTCATTCTGGGTTTTCCGTCCTACGAAGATGGTTCACTTCTTACCGGGGTTGATCGGCATGGTAACTTATGCTGAACAGCTAAACTGCTTCGGAGCAGGTTATATTCCAGATAAGAGATCAACTCATATAAAAGCACCGCCTACTGACCAATCAGAGCTCGAGGCGCAGATCGTAAGATAATATTACACAAAGACGAAGAAGTTGAAGTCATAATCCAGGCTAAAAGCAACACAGTTTAAACTGACAAAGTTAGGGAGGACAGCTGGTTGTATGCTGTGGGTGCTCACTGCTTTGAATTATGCTTTTATATTTATTTTTTTTACTTGCTCTCAAGTCCGTTTCACATCACCGGAGTCAGGGACACAGCTGAAAGAAGGCTGAAATACTCATACACGCTATGTCATTACCAAAGGGCATAATGAAGTGCAGTCTATTCATCTATTATATTCTGAAAGTTTATTTTATAATATCACTGCCCCATTTAGACGACTATATCTGACTTTTGAATATTCCGTTACATTAATAAGTCTGTTAATTTACATATTTACACATCTGCATTTTTTTCTTTTGCCAGTTGGCCTTGGCAAATATTATAGTTTGCTCTTCCTTTGTAAAATGTGCCGCTCTGCTGACGGGAGACTTGTCCATGACTGTGATTGGTCATAAGCTGCAAACGCCGGCCCTTTTATGTGAACGCGCTCATAGCCAGATTGCGAAACCCTGGGTTGATTTACTGTGTTGATAACCACCGTCATAGGACCGTTTAACGGGATCACGTTTTTTAGGGTTAGTTAAGCCAGATAATGAGAAGATATCCTGGGTATGTTGAACTCCCTTCGTAGTACAGACTTCTGGCCAAGACGGCACACCGGTTACAGTATAAATAGCGAAATAAAACAGACAGAAAATCATCAAACACACAAGGAAGAGACTAAATCCAGTAGTTGCATTTCTCAGTTACATGGACTTTTAACTGCTTTGAATTTTTCCAAGAGGACTGGATTAGTAAAATGTAGTATTGTCTGCAGATTATTTCAAGTCCAAACAAGAGCAAAGTAGGAGAAGGCTTGTTTCCCCAGCTCACTGCAAACCCTTGGAACCTGTTAAGGAAATCACTTGGTGGAACGAAACTGAAGATTGCTGGAGGTCTGCATCAGGAGATTACATATATATATATAGGGGACTTTACTCAGCATGGCCTTGTAAGAAAATACACACATTAAGTTGTCTACATAGAGTTAGTGAGCCAGTCTACCAAATCATTGAGTACAGGAACCAGAGTTGGTTATAAAGCACTGTACACAGAATCTAAAGGGTGGAGTGTACAAGAGGCAGCATGCATGTAGACCAAGCCCCCAGGAAGAGCACCAGACTTTGAAGCCAATTTTCAGAGTGGCCAAACGGTGGTACTACAACTTCTGTGTCCGTCACGTGATGCCATTGGGTCCAAAAAGACTTTTTCCCATACTAACATTAGGAAAGAGATGCCTGTTAAATCAGCAGATCAGAGTACTTTATCACTTGGCAGTCGAGCCATTTTGGCTTCATACGCCACTGAGCAACTTTCATAGGAAAGAACGGGAGCCCGCCTCCAACGTTGTCTCCAGTTCTCTTTATACATCCATGCTCTTAACATGGCTTTACATTTTTCCAAGGGGAGTACATTATTAAAATGTAGTATGCTCTGCAGATTATTCCAAGTCCAGGCAACAGCAAAGTAGGAGAAGGCTTATTAACGGTGGTACTACAACTCTCGTATCCGTCATGTGATGCCATTGGGCCCAAAAATACTTTTTCCCATAGACTTACATTTGGAAAGAGATGTCTGTAAATCAGCAGATAATTTTGTTTGGGGAAAATCAACTTCCCAGTACGAACACTTAAACAGCCATTATTTAAATCATTAGGTCCTAAACGTTGTAAAATGCACTAATAGACATATTCGGAGTTATTTTTCTTCCTTCCGATTGCTGGGAGGCAGGGTTAAATGAAACGTGCCCCTGGACCCAATGGATGCAGAATATCGCCAGAAGATCCGGGTACTTTATCACTAGGCAGTCGAGACATTTTGGCTTCATGTGCCCCTGAGCAACTATCATAGGAATAAAAGGGAACCCGCCTCTGATGCTGTATCCAGTCCATGATGTAGACAACATCACCATAGTCCAAAACATTTAAAAAAAGGTAGCCTGCACAAGTAATATTGATACCAGTCCATCTACGTTCCAACCCTCACCTATGATCATTAGCTCTGGGTAGTGACCGAAAGAATAAGATCGCGGTTACAAGCAGCCAAAATGAGCTTCTTCCATAGGGTGGCTGGGCTCAGCCTTAGAGATACAGTAGGGTGAGGAGCTCAGACATCTGGAGGGAGCTCGGAGTAGAGCCGCTGCACTTTCGCGTCCAAAGGGGTCAGCTGAGGTGGTTCGGGCATCGGATCAGGATGCCTCCTGTGGTTTTCCGGGCACGTCCAACTGGCAAGAGGAACCTGGGGTAGACCCAGAACATGCGGGAGAAAATATATGTCTCGTCTGGCTTGGAAATGCCTCTGGGTCCCCCAGGAAGAGCTGGAAAATGTTGCTGGGGACAGGGACGTCTGGAATACCCCGCTAAGCCTGCTGCCCCCGCGACCCAGGCCGGATAATCGGAAGAGAATGGATGGATGGACGAAACAGAGAGTGTTGACTAACTGCTCTGTGTATTTATCATTATCTCATTGGTATGGAGAAATGGTTGAAATAACTGTGAAGCATTCTTTTATGTTCATACTTTGTTCATAAATATTCAGCCGTTTTCGGACAGTGCATCACGAATGTGCCGGTTTCTCTGCTTTCCAAAACTTTTGAGGTGAAAAAGTGACCAAATGTCTTTTTTCTCGTATCAGTTAAGCAACTTGCTTCACATATCTGAGAAAAAGCCTTTGGGCATCCTGCAGAGAACTCGTCAGGACCAGTTGCATCTGGGTTATGTGCTCAGATGGATGGAGCAATAAAGATAGCAATAACTATTAAACTTGTAAAAAGCAAGAAAGCATGAAGGCAAAAGGAACATTATTGACAACAGCAAGACACAGCAACAAAACTAGTTTTTAGGATGCTTTATGCCTTCTTGGAACTAGAAAAAAATCCCTCACTTTGTCCTCTATGGTGGTATTTTCCCCGTCTGACTCTTGAATACTGGTTTAAAACAGTATGTTTAATACAAAGCAACCCACTTTCTTTTTTCCAATCAGCTGAGACAATAACTCCATTTACTATGATTGATGAAATTTGATTACACTCCCACACTTCATTGCAGCTGCACTCGAAACATGACCGCTACTGGAGGCTCTCCAGTACAGTAGCTGGTTGGTTTTTAAAGGATAGAATTTTATTCATACCTCAATTTCCAGCAAGAGAAACTCGCAGGCCACACTTTATAGCATTAAAGCTGCACCCTGGGATCATAAAGAGACAAGCAAGCAGCCAGACAAACTGAGCCAAGTAATCACTGAAACTTTAAAATTGATTCTGTAATGAAACCAGCGTAAAGTAGCTGAGAAAAAGAGGCTGATATGGATAAATGAAGCGTGTTTATTCTTTATCAAAAATAAGCAACTTATTGGCAGCGGAAATGCACACAAACTGGAGCTGAGCCACAGCTTGTTGAGGACAAACAGCAAATTATTGTTAAAAAAGCTTTCAGTTCCATCTATTGAATATTTCCAAGTTTGATTAATTAATGGCCTGATTTAAAATTGGAGTCACGACGTTTTCAATGTATTTGGACCAACTTGATGTACAGTTTTAGGGCTGTGAAACCAATTTGTCGACAGCTGTATTCACAGCCATGAATAAAGGCCATAGTTATGTAAAAGAAAATTGGAATATTTTCACCATAGCTTGTAGGAGAGGAGATTAAGATTAATAACACAACCCAGAAATAACCAAAGGGGAGAAAACCAAAAGGCACTTCACAAGTAAATAATGAAGCAGGAGAAATATACACGCCCAAGGACTTAATAATTTCTCTTTGACAGGTTAGATGGGTGCTACATCTGGGGGGTTATTATGAGCTGTCAACAATTTGAAATCAATTTGAAAGAGTGCCTTGGTAACATTGGGCCTAAAAACTACTAAAATAGGCATTCAAAATCTCATGTTTTGATCAATTAGATTTGATCAAGGAATCAGTCAATCAGGCCACCAGCTGATTTCATTCTCAAGGCGGTTTATTTGCAACGTGCTGGAAAAGCACAGGATAAACAAAATGATCACCCTGCATCCGCCTCGATGCACGAAAACACCCACATTAAATGGAAAATCCAGTATGAAAAGTAGGTTCCATGCTGTCATAGGTTTCTAGTTACACAGAAATAGGAGATCATAAGTCTGGCACAGAATCAGGCCAGTCCAAGGTCTAATACAATGAACTCCTTCAGTACAGGAGGCCTCTTTGAGCACAATATTGCTCTGGCCTCTCCAGAGACAAACAAATAGAAATATTCAGGTTATTGTCAGAAACCTCGTCTGGAGAAATGCAGACATGTTATCTTAAAGTTTACATGAAAATATTGTAATACAAGAGTATGTGAAATATTGTCAGATAAGATATGACGTCACTGTCAGATGATCCAATTTGCATCGATTCTTGCTAGGGAGTAGTTTTCAAGGTTGGCGGTTGCTCCCGATTAGGGGTGTAAGAAAATATCGAAAATATCGAGTATCGCGAAATTATGTTTTGTGATACCGTATCGATTCTCAAAAACATTGGATCGATTTTCAATTAATAATTTACATGCAAAGATTAATTCAGTCAATACATTATTTTTAAAGACATGCATCCTCTTAGGGTTGCATGGTGGTTAACGCTGTCACCTCACAGCAAGATTGTCGCAGGTTCAAACCCGACTTGGGGCTCTTCTGTGCGGAGTTTGCATGTTCTCCCCGTGTTAGCGTGGGTTTTCTCCGGGTTCTCCTTCCACGGTCCAATGACATGCAGCTTAGGTTAATTGGTGACTCTAAATTGCCCGCAGGTGTGAATGTGAGCATAAATGGTTGTCTGTCTCTATGTGTCAGCCCTGTGATAGTCTGGAGACCTGTCCAGGGTGTACCCCGCCTTCGCTCGATGTCAACTGGGATCAGCTCCAGCCCCCCCCGCGACCCCGAATGGGATAAGCAGTTACAGATAATGGATAAAAGGATGCACCCTCTTAGTGTATGTGCCCGCTTAAAGCAGTGCTGGATGTTACAGGGACTGTGATAAATGCAAATGCAGCTCCCACTGTTCTGATTACATAAAAAAGTCAACTTTTCTCACTCAGATTTTCTGCATATGGCGGCGTGTTCTTTAACTATGACAGTTTTCCTAAAATTAGATTTTAATAAATTGCAATATATCTTCCTTACAATATTGCAATATATCACAATATATTGAATCATAACCCCAATATCATGATGCGTATCATATCACCAGATGTATCTTGCCAGTACACAGCCCTACTCTTGATGTGCAGACCAGCGCCTCGCAGGGCAGCTCCGCCACCAATGGTGTATATGAAAGTGTGTTTGAATGGATGAATGAGAAGCAAATTGTAAGGTAGAAAAGCACTGTATAAATGCAGTCCATTTACCATTTACATGCAAATCTGGATGGGCCAAAACACACTCCAGTCAACACGGCGACTGGAGGTAATGCACCTCAAACTGTTTGCCAACAACTGAAGATGTGAAAAGAAGCGGAAGTTATTACATGCCCCGTGTTTCTGTATAACAGTTTAGCTGGCTGGCTAACAACCAACCACCAACTAACACAAACACGTACATGACTCACATGGATGGACTACTTATTCTGTCTGTAAACCACTGCACACGCTCTCCCCGTCCCACTGAAATCATTTATGCAAACATTTTCTAGTCTTTACATAATTTTAGTGTCATTATCACTTGTCATTATCACAAGGGCATGGCCCTGGAAGTGGCTTCTTCCATACACCACTTGCTGATGTAGTTACAACTATGAGAAGTGAAATTGGAGAGACATTAGAATCGAAAGACACTCAAACCACCCCATACACCAATCTGTCTCTAATTGTTCTTAGTCACAATTATACTGGGTTTTTCCCAACCGGGTACTGTAGTAATTCTGCTCTGCCCAAGACGAATTAACTGCAAATGAGAACTAATTAAATACACTCTTATTATTTATTCATATTGTTTTATATATTTACATTTCTGAAATCTTTTTCATACATATTCATAAATAAACGCAGTGGGCCTGTATGTCATATTCAAGGAACAGCAGACACTTTCAAAGTTACTGTCATTACTATCTATATAACTGTCTGTGGTGGAATGCTTGTGACAGTATTAGGTCATACAACAAAGTAAAACGATGGCAGTAATTGAAAGTTGCTCTGAGACACAAACGTATTCACGAGAGGTTTTTGTAAAGCGCCGCCATAAAGAATCGAATATCAATAATATGTACCATACCACAAGAGAAACATCTCAGTCTCAGCTATTTCTGACATTTTTTTTGTCCTGTTATAGTTTCTAAAAGGCAGAGTGAAGAGGTATTTCATAACACTCAACAAGGTTTCTGTTGCTATTCCACCTGATGGAGTAAGTGGATGTGCAGCTAATGTAAACGGTGCACATGCTTGTGTAAGTTTGACCTCACTGTGCATCAGAGTTGCCTACTAACAGCTCCTCAGTCCCTACAGATTATCAACATGTTCATGGGCAGACGCAGACAGAGTGGATTATTGACTTCCCTGAATGGATAATGTTAAAAGTAGGTAGTGCAAACTCTCTCTCTATGTGTGTGTATGTGTGCGCTAACATGTGTGGCCAAGGTTAAATGGCCATCTGGACTAGTGGTAGTTACACAAACCAGTATCCATATGTGTGTGTGGGAAACAAATGAATTTATCTCATCATTTTGTGCAACAGGCTGATTGTGTTGGGAATAAATGGAGTGCTGCAGGGATGACGTATATTTGTAGGTCAACCAGGAAGTTAGCGTCGCCCTGGGTTCCCTCGATAAAAAAGCCAATGGGATTTTTCCATTGGGTTTTGGATTATTACAGAAAATAATCTCTGTGGCAGAGAAACGTTTATGATACTTATGAAAGATAAACGTCACAAATAAACACCACTTTTATGATTTTGGATGTGTGAATGCAAACTACATTACGAACTACACTACGGTCGCATGAACGCCAGTATACACAACGAGGCTGTAAAGGCAAACGAGTCGGCATGATGACGTGTAGTAGTCTCATTTAGCCACTTAGTTAGCAACTTCTTTAAGACACATAAAGGCTTCAAAATTCACGAGTGGGATACCGGAAGTGCTAAAATGCTAACTCATATCTGGGTTTTAGGACTCATTCCTGTAGTACTCTATTGTTACCTGGATTTTCTATGATGGGATAATTAGTATGATTAATTGTATAGAAGCAGGTCGTGACAAAACAAACAATACGAAAAGTAAATAAGACAGTAAAATAAATGACTGACTAACTTAAATTGAGTTGAGAAAAAGAAACTTAGCTTGGCAGATTTCCTCAAGATAAGAAGACACTGGTGTTACCTCTACAGGGTGTGAATACAAGCACTGCCCGCGTTCTGTTCCGCAGTATACATAAACAGTTCTCCCTGCTCAGAGAATCTTGGTTAAGAGAATTGCCCTTGAAAAGATTCCCCCAATCAGAACACCCCGCAACGTCACCAACGCAGACATCACTTCGTCTGTGTGTTACCCTGGTAACGTAAACACCTCGGATACCTGTTGCTGCTACTATGGAAATATAACACTTCTGAAATAAAAGGATTTAATATATATATTGAAAATAAATGAATTTGGTGTTCTCCACCTGGGACCCTGAATTAATAGTTAGATATCAATAACATTATCGTTAAACTCTGTGAACAGTGATGTCTCCAGTCCACAATGCCAGCTGCATGAGTGCTGTACTCAACAGTTGCTTAGGTTGGTGTCTTGGGGGTGGTAGTAGCTCAGTCCATAGGGACTTGGCGTGGGAACCGGAGGGTTGCTGGTTCAAGTCCCTGCATGGACTAAGTACTGGGTGTGCTGGAGAGATTCCATTTTGCCTCTTGGGCTCTGCTGAGGTGCCCTTGAGCAAGGCACCAAACCCCTAACTGCCTGGGGCACCTGTCAGGGGCAGCCCCCTCGTACTGACATCTCTCCATTAATGCATGTAGGTCCTGTTTGTGCATGTGTGTGTATTCCGGCCTGTGTATACTATGTACTATGTAAAATATAACAGAGTGAAAAAATGTAATATCCCCTCGGGATCAATAAAGTGCCTTTCTAACTACAGCATTAGCATTAACAACTATCATATACGTTTTGTTGTGATATTGAAGTTACACTGAGCTGTAACTTGAATATTGGTTTGGCTAACCACATGCTAGCGCTCCAGCGAGGCACAATGACTGATGGGTAATCTTGCTTGTCAACTTGCGGCAGAGTGAAGATTTTTGTTCAGTTCTTACGTTTTGTTGTAAATAGTTCCCTTTGAACTGAGCAGTTATGCTCCCTGTACGGTTTGGTATCTGTCTTAACATGGCTGAATACCCTGTTGTGTGCAGTCCACTTTACAGGGAAATACTAGTTAATGGAAACTCAGCTGCTGTGATCTGAGGAGAGTTTACAGGCGCCATACGGAGTAACTCAATAGTACAAAAGATGTCTCAGTGTTGTATACAGTGATTCACTTTACAGCTTGACTGCTGTAGAGCCCCAGAGCATGCACCCTGTTCAGCACCATGGACAGCACTCATAACACAAGTCCACCAGCTTAAAGCCACTAGTAACTCCTGGGATTTCTTAATAACAGACATACTCTGTATACAAGAAGAGGTGGTACACTTTCTGGATGCACTACTCAAAATGTCTCAAATGTGTGCATCCAATTATATCTGAACTGCAGAATTGCTTCTAATGCTATGTTGCTAATTTGTTACTGTTTACAGTCATCATACCGGCCCACTTGAATGTAGACTTTATTATACAAGAAATGTCTCAGAATTTAACATTGCTAAATATTGTTTTTGTTATGGGTTGGACTTTCCAACAAAATAGTGAAAAAAAAAGTATTAAAGTTGTGAAAGCAATTTTGTTCAGGAGACATTCAGACATTTTCTGCCTCTAATAAAATCACAAAAGAGGTGTAGGTATTAGCCCTCACCTGTGGACACCTGCTAAGGCTCAAGTTGTAGTTGTTTGTAATCAATCAAGACACTTAATCATATTCTCCACTGAAATGTGTTTTTACTTATCCCCATCTAAGCACCTTGTGTGAGTTTGCATTAGAGTGTAGATAATATAATTTGGGACTTTGCCATCAGCTTATGAACGCTGTTTAATAGCTCTGGCTGCCCTCCAATTTCAGCCAACTGTGGTTCCTTTTAATAGAGAGGTGAAAATGTAACACTCCTCTTTGTTGGTGGAGGAAACAAATCCATGCCAAAACAGCTTTAACCTGGTCAAACTAATCATTTTCAAAAAAAAGACTGAATATGTTAAAGTGTATTTGTCAGGTTCGGGTTTCAGCACAGCTTCATGTTTGCTTAAAAGCTAAGAACTCCCAGAGTACAAATCCACTGGATATAAGAAACCAGGGAATAAAAACAAGATCTGAGAGAAGCAGTGTGTGTGGGTGTTTGAGGAGGTTGGGCTGTGTGTGGACTAATCCGTTATGACATGGGAATGGCCGTATCTGGTTACTTCTCTTTCACACTTCTCTCTGCTTAAAGCATAGTATTTTGGCATGGGAGTAAGATTTGTTGATGCTTCACAGTTGGTTGCTGAGATGGGCATCTATTTACTGACATGAATGTGGGCAACACAGTTTGAGTTAATTGCTACTTGCAAAACAACTAATTTGACAGGAGCAATCTTGTACTTGAGTGCAGTACTACTTAAGGCACCGCAGAGTCCACTTCTGTCTTTGTTTATGTTTATCTCAGTTTATTAAAGACGCAATTCCTCCTCATTAATCGACTGTCTACTGAAGGTTTATTCATCTTCAAGCAAAGTGTTTGGTTTTTTTTTACTTGGCAAATCATTTAATATCAACAACATTTTTTATTAAACGAAAGCACATGTTGCAATATGAGACACGTAGGCCATCTTTGTCCTTTCACATTTACCAATTTTAAAACACATTTGTGCTGCAAGGAACTGTTGTAAAATCACAACAATATGAAGGAAGAAAGACAAGTTAGAAATAAGGCCTTTGCACACCAAGACCATATTTTTTGGCAGTATTTTTTTAATCCGTCATCCAACAAAATCAAATCAGCAACAAAAACAAAAACAGAAGTTAGTTAGTTAGAGACTTTACTGTCCACTATGTGGAAAATTGTCTTTGGCTTCACCACAATCAACATGAGTTACAAATAAGACAAGAGTAAGAAACAGTAAAAACATTGTAGGAGCTTGGAGTTCAATCATATGCAATCAAATATAGTTCCATAGGCCTATTACAAATGTACAATGTGCTAATTCCGCAAACATGAAACAAATGTGCAAATTCAGCTCAGGGTTGGGGTGAGGGGGTTGCCCTGTAGGCTATGATTAAGTATCCATATACATCCATTTTCTGTGACTGCTTATCCCATTCGGGGTCGCTGCAGGGGGGAGGGCTGGAGCCGATCCCAGCTGACATTGGGCAAAGTCGGTTACACCCTGGACAGGTCTCCAGACTATCACAAGGCTGACACATAGAGACAGATGCTCCGATTCACATCTACGGGCAATTTAGAGTCAACAATTAACCTAATCTGTATGTGTATGGACTGCGGGAGGAAGCCGGAGACCCCAGAGAAAACCCACGCTGACACAGGGAGAACATGCAAACTCCACACAGAAGTTCAGTTAAATATGTATTTAATAGTTTAATAATTTAACCGAGCTTGGGACTAATAATTTCTTATAGACATGTTTGGTGTATCGTGGCAGTCTAAAGCGCCTTCCTAGGGGAAGCAATTCAAATTGTGGGTACAAAGGATGGGACAGGTCACTTGTTATGTCAAGAGCTTTTTTTTTGGTATTCAGTACATGCCTGCTGCTTAGTTTCATCTGTGGTTTCCCTATACTTTTTCTTACCATGTTAACCACTCTTGAGAGTTTCCCATTCCAGTGTCCGTATCACGCGACCGTGTTAAAGGACAAGTTGCTTTCCGCCAGACTCTTGTACACCACTTCAACAATATTCTGGCTCACTCGAAGACATTAAGCTTCCTGAGTAGCTGTAACCTCTGCATAGCTTTTTTTAAAAACATATTCAGTGTTATATTGTATTTGTCGCAGTACAAGACAAAACTGAATTAATTACGTAGGTGCAACGGATGGCGCTAGTTCCAACGGGGCTAAGGATTGAATGACATTAGCAAGAAGCTATCATTTAGTTGCCTGGAGCACAATCACTACCGTCTACTCTTTCGCACATTCTTTGTTTTGCAACCATCCCCGATTCCAAGCTGTTCTGCAATCACCTGCAACAATCTATCTTTCAGTCCTGCATCTCTGCATTCTTTTATTTCTTTATTGTAAAGTGATTGGTGCTGGGAGACGAACTGAATCACGTTTATCAGATGGCCATTTTGGATGATGATGTTTCCACGGACGGTGGCTCTGAGTGGTCAAACAGCCCTCTTTTGGTTTTTGACGGATGCAAAAAAAAACGCAGATAATCAAACCTGTTCTAAAAACTTTAACAAAAGTTTCAAGTCATTGTGTAAACGTGATTGACACAACGTGAGGTTGTATTTATTTTTAAATGTGCAACAATTTTGAACGAAAAATACGGACTTGGTGTACAAAGGCCTTAACTCTGCCAGGATTCTAAGGCACTGCCATGTAATACCCACTGCAGCCGCACTGCTAAAACTAGAAGCAATCTTGAGCTATAGTCTGTTTTAATCAAAGTGTTTGAAGCAAAATACCAAAAATAGAATTGTAGTTAGGATAGTATAGTGAAGGATGGAATAA
This sequence comes from Sebastiscus albofasciatus, assembly GCA_916701655.1. NCBI lineage: Eukaryota > Metazoa > Chordata > Actinopteri > Perciformes > Sebastidae > Sebastiscus > Sebastiscus albofasciatus. The sequence goes on along the minus strand of CAKAOI010027987.1, from coordinate 9,986 downwards.
ATGGACATCAGAGAACGTGTCAGATGCTGAACTCACACATTGATTACTGATGGGCTTTTTTATGTTAGCATGCACAGTGAATATTTCATGCTATCCAAGGACAAATCTAAAACACATGCAGATCATCACCTAATTTACATTCTGCTACAGTGCAATGGTGGCCTTATAACTCTGTCTGACATTTCTGTAGGGCACTGATATCTTACAGTGTTTCAGATTTCCAAACACAGTTTTAAATCACTCAGGGGTTGCTCAACAGGACCAAACTAATCATGTGTTGTCATCTATTTAACAAATGTGTTTACAGTGCGATTTACTTTTTTTTTTTTTTAAGTAATGGAAAATCAGCAAGGCACCATGGAAACATCTGCCATTCTGTTTCGCTTTTTTAACAAGATAAGGCTCATATTTGTCAAGAAATGCTTGAATGAACAATCAGTTGTAGGTCTATTGTGAGGTACTTTGTCTGGATCGAATTGATCACAATGATATATTGTGTTTCACCCAATACCTGGTGAGTTTGTTAGCCAGCAGTGACAGATGGTGAAGTTGCTCATAGACATTTTGTACTCAGTTTAAGATTCTGGTTGTGTTTGTTGGGAGTTGACACTTTAATGTTTTGGTATTTTTGTAACTGCATTTAATAGCAACTAAAATTACATCATAACAGACTTGACATACGCCCAGGGAGTGAAATGAACACCTGCCATCTGCCAAATACAGAGTAAATGTTGTGGCAGGTAAACAATTCAGGTCACCTGCCACCATGGCAGAAGATTCCTAATACTGTATTAAGAAATATTATTTAAAAAAATAAATTACTAGATCAAAAAAGTCAGGGATTAAAATTATATGATTTATTAAATTGTTGTACTGTCTGGCACGACTGACTCGGTGTTTACAATTCTAAAGCGTTCAACATAGATTTGAGAAGTGGTAGACAAAAACATTCAGTAGCCGGTAGAAATGTTGAGTGTGTTGCCACAGTGGCAGGTGCGGAAAAAAACGTAATTTCAGACCCTGCATAGGCCTACGTAATCTGCCATTATGATGATATCCAAAGGTTTGCCATATCTGTCAATACTTAAAGTACATATTAACAACTGAAGATGGCTTATTATCGTCTTTTGTGGTGATTAATTACTAGAGCTGTCAAAGTTAAAGCAATAATAACGCATTAGCACAAATTTGTTTTAACGCCACTCTCTCTCTCATCTCTCTCATCTGCAACCGCTTATCCCGTTAGGGGTCGCGGGGGGGCTGGAGCCGATCCCAGCCGACATTGGGCGAAGGCGGGGTAGACCCTGGACAGGTCGCCAGTCCATCGCAGGGCTGACACATAGAGACAGACAACCATTCACGCTCACATTCACACCTATGGGCAATTTAGAGTCAACAATTAACCTAACATGCATGTCTTTGGACTGTGGGAGGAAACCGGAGTACCCGGAGAAAACCCACGCTAGCACAGGGAGAACATGCAAACTCCACACAGAAGGGCCCCAAGTCAGATTCGAACCTGCAACCCTCTAGCTGTGAGGCGCCAGTGCTAACCACTGCACCACCGTGCAGCCACTAATTTCTTTAATTTATGCAGTGTCTCAGTTTTAAAGCTAGAGTGAAGATACCGGAGTCATATGACACTAGCAACTAATTAGCACCAACCTTGTCATACTAGCTTGTCACGAGGAAGGTTAAATAACACTCCAAACGCACACTAACTGGCAAAGAAAAACTGGCATGGCCAATTTCAAAGGGGTCCCTTGACCTCTGACCTCAAGATATGTGAATATAACAGTGTTCTATGGGTACCTACGAGTCTCCTCTTTACAGACATGCCCACTTTATGATAATCACATGCAGTTTGGGGCAAGTCATAGTCAAGTCAGCACACTGACACACTGACAGCTGTTGTTGCCTGTTGGGCTGCAGTTTGCCATGTTATGATTTGAGCATCTACTAAATGCAGTACCTGTGATGGTTTCTGGACAATATTTGTCATTGTTTTGTGTTGTTAATTGATTTCCAATAATAAATATATACATACATTTGCATAAGCAAGAATATTGCATACTCACATATTGATATTGAGTATTAAATTATTGACAAATCTCCCTTTAAGGTACATTTTGAACAATAACAGAAATGTGTGATTAATATGAAATTAGTCTAGACAATCTTGTCATTAATTGCGATTCAATATTTTAATTGATTGACAGCCCTATTAATTACATAATAGGGTCACAATTTTCAAGAATCAACAATAGCCAGGTGCACATACTGAGCATTGAAACAGGTGTTGCTTGCAGTAATTGTCCCTCCTGTTCACACAGGCCGGTAAGTTATTCCTTCCTAATGAGCTGCCAGTACAGGAGACGGGAAAAAAATCCTAGTTCTGTGCAAACATGTAGCCTTTTTCTAAGTTTATCTGAAGTGAATATGAGGCCTCAGCAGTCTGAGTAGAATCAAGTGGGTAAAGTTAGAGTCTTTTTGATATTAAATTCCCTCTGTTTCCCCAGACGGTGTTCTGGTGTCGAGCTACAGTACAGCGGAGGGATAGTTTCAGAACTAGGGGATGTTGTACTAAAAGACTAGATCCCCCCTTGATTTGGATAACTCAGACTGCTGAAGCTTCATATTGCCTTCAAATAAACTTTGGAATGCATTTTTGGACTGTGCATTGTGTCCCCATCCCTTACATTAGAAGTACATTTAGAATGGATCACTTAGGCCCTGTCTACATGTAAACAGATGTAATTAAAAACGGATATTTCCCTCTACGTTTTGGCATCTCATCCAAACGCCAACAAAGTTTTGGGTCACAAAAACAAACTTCTTTCTTCTAAAGTGCAGATTTATAAAAACGACGTGTAAAACGGAGCGTTTGGGAAACAATGATGTCGTCTCCTCATTTTGCACATGCCCATTGTTGCTTTGTGTAATGAGAATGCACCAGGAAGAATAACACAGATGGAGGACTACCAGCTTTTTTACATTTCATCAGCACCGCTCGGACTAATTACTACTTTACATTTGAAAAATGTCACCGAAAATCAAAGCAGGGGCCACATTGAACACATTGAGGCCGAATGGTGATTGTATGAGCTTTTGGGTGATTGAAGGCAGAGTTTGGAGCACTCAGAAGGGCCTGAATGACCTCCCTTTCCTCATTTATGCATGTAAAGAGACAGTTGATGACAGCAGAGTGATAACAGTCAAGCATTTGGACCAGGAATCCCAGCTCCCCAACCAACAATTACTGTTATCGAACTGACTGTAATGTAGAAGGAAAGGGAGCGAGAAGGATGGGAACAAAATTCCTTGATCTCACTTGTGGCGGCATGTAAATATTACAGCAAACGTTTTGGAATCATTTTTGTGTTCAAGTGTGTTCAAGTTTTTATTAAACACAGGGGAAAATATTCGTTCTTAAAAATATCTGTATATGTGTAGACAGGGCCTTTGTTACGGTCTCAGAGTGACCGTTCATTATTGTTGTTTATATTGTTGTATGTTGCTGTGCTGCACTCTTCCTTTGCTCTTTTCTTTTGGTGCGCTCTGCTGTCCCTTCGCTCTGAGATGACGTCACGTCTAGGGGATCCCCTTCAGGGCCACGCCTCCGGACCGCCCTCAGGTGGATGCCTTCAGTTTCCCGCCATTTGTGGTCCTGCCTCCGATACGTCACCGCTCGTTATCCAATCAACAGCCTAATGTGCCGTGTGTCAAGATTTAAAACCCAGCTGTGACTAAGCTATGGCGGGCAGTGATTACGATTGATCTATTCCCCGTGCCTCTCGATTGCTGTGTGAGCTGTTAACTAGAATATGGTGTACAGGGCCGACTGGAGTCAGTGGACTTTAGATTGTTAGATTGAATGTTAACAAGTCTGAGGTACTCGTTTGTGTTTATATTTCTTTGTGAGTAGCGCAGTGGTTTAATTGTCTGTTTTGCTAGGGATTATTCAGGGCTAGGGTGTGTGCTTTTGTCGAAACCCTCGTTTTTGGTTATTATAATTCAAACTATTGTATGTTTTATTTTGCTTTAATTTCAATCACGGCAATAAAACAAGTGATTGCCTGATAACACTGGCTGTATGTTACTTCCTTTACCCCTACACCAACTCTGGGTTGTAACAGCCTTAATTGCCAGTATAAACAGGAGAGATGATTACAGCTAAGTCAATGTTCAACGTGCATCTGATTTGGAAAATTGTGAACCTATACCTACCAGAATCTGTATTCCCAGATGTGCAAATTAATAAAAAAAATAAAATCCACTTCCAGCAGTAGTATAATCAAAGCAGTGGTGCTAAACTTTCATGAGAATGTGAGATGTGCACAGCTCCACTTTATTTTTATCCCGGTAATTAGCGATGCGTGTTGTTCTTCAATTCAACAACATCCTGTATTTTTCTTCTGCTTTGTAATGTCTTCCTGCAGGGAAGCTTGAGAGTATATTTTAAGCTAATTCTGCAGAAAAGATGAACAGGCTGACAGACAGCTTCTGTCTGTGTGACCATAGTCCCAGTATGACAGTGATGGAATTCATTAATCATTAGCAGCCTGCGGGCATGTGACCCACACCCAGTCTGCCTGCTGTGAAGCCAGTTAAACTGAGCCAGTCAGCTATTGCCTTCCTCACACATGGATACCGAGATTATTGGGTTATACAAATATAGATCTGCCAAAAGGAATAAAATGGTGTTATTGGGTTTTCAGGTTTGCTCATCTCTCACATTCCTCGTTTCCGTCAGACCCACCTGTGCTGTTTCAAACGGCCATCCTTCACTTCCCCTTGGCACATGGTAATATGTAGCACACTTCGTTACGTGAGTGGCCAATTTCCGAGCGGCAGAGCAGGGTCCAGGAGGGAGCAGAGGATTTAAAATGGAACTAACTTGCCCTCGAGCAGGCCTCATAATTGAGAATGATAAGAAATTATACAACTTACACATTGAAGTGAGAAATAATGCATTTGAAATGAGTTTTTTGAGGGCAAATCCTTCGAGTGTGGCTACATATCACTTGACATTCTGTTGTGCGCTGTGTAAAGGAAACAATAAGTCATTACAGTGTGTTCTGGGTTGCCATGCTACAGAAACTCGGCCATTGAATTGACAATCTCACAAAAGGTCCCTCGAGTTTTCAGAGTAACAGAACAGCATTTAAGATGAAAGCGAGGGGCTCCAGAAAAAAAGGTGCTGGGTGGAAGACAATGGTGGTATTTGAGACAATTACAGGAATGCAGCACTAGACTGCGGTTCAAAATAAAAAAAAAGATTAGAAAAACACTGCAATTTCTGCCTTATGACTACAATAGAGCTGCAGGGGTTTGACAAGGTCTACCAGTGACTCAAAAATTGCTTCGCCGGGAATCTCAGGTGCTGTGATTTCCGGCTGAAAAAAACAAAAAAGAAAATCTGTTTTCTTCCACCGACAGTAAATCACAAACAAATATCTTGACTTAATCTGATAGTCATTCCTTAATCATGAATACTGAGCTTTATTACAAGTGGTTAATAATTGGAAATAAATAATTCATAATATAAATATTCAAGGTCACAGGGGAGCTGGAGCACATCTGTGTAGCCTGTGTCTGTATTTTACCTGAGCTACATTCGTCTGTACGGTGGGAGTGAGTGTGTGTCCTGTTCTGAATCGAGAACATGAATAAGGCATCTGGCAGGGTCATTTTTTTTTTTTTAAAGGCTAAATAATTTACTTAAACAGCTGGGCACTGTTAGCAAACATTACTCAAGGAGCATAAAGTGCATTTGTTGGGGACCATTTTCAGGCACAGATTAATAATTGGTGCCGTGCTCAATATTTACTAGCAGGACAGAATATGTGGGGATTGATGCTAAATAAACCACAGTGCAGTACATCATCGCAATGAAGAAGGAACACGTCGCCCAGTGAAATGCTTATTGATGTGGTTTTAATAGTCTTTGGACAACAATAGAGGCCTGTGGCACAGGGGAATAAGCTCAGACTTAACACAGACAACACTTGTTAGTAGGATCAACTCATTGTTAGTGGTGTAACGGACCGGAGTTGATCCGAGTTCCATACGGATCCTCCCCGCCCCCCCCACGCACACACACACAGTTCAGCATGCATATGAACCGCAGATTAATTACAAAGTTTAACCATCATAGTGTGACATAAAGTAAAGGGGTGTAAGAAAATGTTGAAAAAATCAAATATCACGATATTATGTTTTGTGATACTGTATTGATTCCCAAAAAGGCTGTATCGATTTTTAATTAATAATTTACATGCAAAGATTAACTTAGTCAATATTTTATTTCATTGGCAGAGATAAGTCAAACTAGTGTTATGATGTTGGATGTTACAGGGACTTTGATAAATGCTGATCCCACTGTTCTGAGTGCATAAAAAACTTTTTTTACTCCGATTGTATGCATATGATAGTGTGTTCTTTATACTACGACATTTTTCCAAAAATTTGATTAAAAAAACTGCAATATATCGCCAATATAACCCCTGTATCATGATACGTATCATATTGCCAGATTCTTGCCAATACACCGCCACACTGACATATGGAGGTTCCATTGAGTTACACTGTGGTGTGGTCGTAAATTCTAACGTCATCATGATGCGTTCACATGTAATCTTGTAAAATGCAGTTTTTGGTGAGAAATTTTAATAAATACAATTGTTTGTGGGATATGTTTTCACAGCATTATAAAATAGATAATAGAGAGGGAATTATGACCTGTTTAACGTCCTAACACTAGCTCTAAGCAGCTTATAATACACATTAGAACTACTTATGCCAAGATTTTTTAATCAATAAAAATATAATCCTTTATTTCCCAATCATTTGAATTGTGTGTTTATGCAAATAGCCACTATAGATGACTATAACAAAGTAACAGGATAACATTTAAATTTAAAAACAATAACTCAAACGATCCGATATGGCTCATCGACGATCAGCAATCTGTATATGTGGCAAAAAAAAACATGATCGGGGCATCTCTAAAAGTTATACTTGCTCCCTTTTTTTCCTGCTGATCTGATCCAAAACCATGACACGATCCGAACCGTGAGTTTTGTGATCCGTAGCACCCCTACTCACTGTTGGTTTTGGTCTTTTCATGGGATTTGTTAAAAGAAAAATATCAAATATTCTCATATATTATCATTCTCATATTCTCTGTATTATTTGGTGGTCTTTAGAGAAACCGCTAGTGGCACTTCTGCCGTGCCATTAGATGACACACATTAATTCCCCTTCAGCTATAGTGTTTGCCTCTTGTGTAACACATAACAGGTAAAAAATCTAATATGTCACTGAAGCTTGGTTTGTAAGCACATTAGAAAACACATGTTAAGACTGAATTCTATCAGATTTGTATCCATTAAAACATTCAGTCACGCTTGCAGTCAGCGTCTTCAAGGTTGGGGTTAAGTGCTCTATTTTTCAACCATCTCTCCTCCAACACAGAAACACACAAAGAAGTGATACAAAGCACCATATCCACAGAAAATGAGATGCTCACTATGGTCGATTTGCATATCCAGATACTTGTCACGGATCAAGGTTCGTAATAAGATAGGATGCCACAAGTATTGAACCAAAGATTGTCTCCAGATGTTTCTGAGTTTAAGAACAAACATCACCTTGACATAGAAGGTATTTGTTTTTGTGAGAACATCTGTCAAAGTGCCCTAACACTGATCCTTCCCTAAATGAGACAACCACGGTAACAGCCCATTCTGCTGCGGCTTTAAAGCAGGGCAAGGCTGCATTGGAAAGTTATTTGCAACCTCTGATTCCCAGGGTATTTTATTAAGGCTTTGGCATGAGGCAGTAAGCTAATTAAGCAAATTCATTGAATTAATGGTCTATCCCTAACCTCCACATTTCTAGACGGTGCCTGGCTGCTTTAGAAAGCTGTAACTGCCAGCAAGAAATACCGCCGAGAGCAAAGAGTCAACATGATAAATCTTGCACTCATGCTTCTAAATTCTTACTTGCAGACAATACAAGCAAAGGATTTATTCAGCCGTATTACCATTATAACTTCAACAAGACATGTCCTCCGTATAGAAATTAATGATGACTGACAGAGTTTTTTCTGAGTAACTACTCGGGCTCATATTTCAGTTTCCATTTTCATGGAAATAGACCCTGTGTGTATTATAAAGCACCTAGGGTACAGGATGAAAGAATGTTGCTCTCCAAAAAAATTCTCTTCTCACACAAACATGCACGTGCTCTGCAAACTTGACTATTGTTTGGCAAAGATATAATGTTCCCAAAGCTCCTCAGGATAGCCAGCTTTCCAATTTCAGAGGAGTTTTTCCAGCAGCTATAAAGTCGAAGCATCGGGGTGTTCTCATATGGCCTCGGAATATCTTTCCAATCACATAGGATCTCTTTACAGTCAGCCATGGCACTTACAGGAAAATACAATTGCTTTCATACTTTTGGCTACAAGTAGGCCTGTCACAATAATAACTGTTTTGACTTATCGACCCAAATCATTTTTGCTGGCTTCGATATTGCCCGTTGTGTGCATGTCCCCAACATTTTAGCCATCTTGATGCCAGAATAAACAGCAGGGTTTTCCCTACATTATAATACTACCTTAATACGACTAGGGACATTGCACAGACATTGCAGGTTTTTGTTAACAGAGCCAAGAGGCCATTTCATTTGTTGTTTTAGTTGTGTGGTTTCATTTTATTTATGTTTTATTTATTTAGGATATTCTAATATTTGTATTCACATTCCAATTTTACTGTCTGAATATCATTAAGGATAAAATAATTGCTATTTGAAAGGGTGTACTTGCAGTATTATGCTATTATATTATCATTATATCGGTGGCATAAAATGGAATAACGTTATTTATCATAATTATTTCTGGGACAATATAGTTTGTCCAATAAAATTAGCTGTCGTGACAGGCCTACCTTCCCAGTTTAACTCCAAACCACAGAATCCTTGTGTCACGGCAATTAAATAGGTACATAAAATGTTATCATACCTATTAATAATTATGGGCAAACTATGAAAATATGACACATGTTGTAAAACATTCAGAAGGGGGATGTAACTCAGACGAGAATCCAAATCCCTCTTTATCGAGACTCAATAGGTTGGTTCGGACGTGATTATTAGTGTTACATGCTGTCTAAATAATGAAGTACTTCAACATTATCAAAATTCAACTACTCATTTTAACCCCAAACATTGTCTTAATGTCTTTTTATGTCTTTTTTACAGCTATCTGAATTGCCTTGCTGTTGAAAAGTGCTTTGCAAATAAACATGTCTTTCCCTAAACAATTCAGTTGTACCGCCAACATTAACTGTTCTTTAATTGTTCTCATGTGCAATGTTTTTCTGGCACTGCCACTGTGTATGAATACAACTCATTTACTTAAACCTGCACATTTTTTTGGCCTGTTGGGGCAAATTGTGAACGCAAGATTGACATGTCGATATCATCGCCTTTTTAAGTTGATATACAGTACCTGTTATGGCAAACGGTCGTTTATTTACACATCCAGCAGTTGCAGGACAACATTATCATTAGAATTTCAACAATGAATCGATTAGTTGTCAACTATTAAATTAATCTGCAACTATTTTGATAATCGATAATTGGTTTGAGTAATTTTTTAGGAAAAACAAGTCTAAATTCTCTGATTCCAGCTTCTTAAATGTGAATATTTTTTTGTTTCTTTACTCCTCTGTTACAGTAAACTGAATAATTTGTTGACATTATATACAATAGACCAAAAAACTACACGTTTAATTAAGAAAATAATAGATAGTTGTAGCCTTAATCATGTTTGTGTCTTCCTGATGAATGTAAGTCCAATATTTACTCTCCTTATAGCTCTGCTTTTGGTCCCTACCAACTCCTGAGGGAACTTCCTGGCTCTTTAGGCGCTAAATGCTCCACTTTCTTCACCAGCTAGTGTCTTTCTGCTGATTGGTGTA
>CAKAOI010027986.1:0-14012 GCA_916701655.1 Sebastiscus albofasciatus | reverse complement strand
ATAAAATGGCAATGTAAATGTAATTTGTAATTTTGTGGAAGACAATATTTCAGATGGGAGTGTAAACAGGATGTAGTATTTAGTGTGTGATGCTTTTTGTATGTATAATGTTAACTAAAGAAGAAAATAAAAAGTTCTGGAAGGAACAAAAGCAGTTGTTTCTTTCTCTGTATTCCAGAGAGAAAGGTCCCTACTGATTTAGTTGCAGATTTTTCATGCAATCCGTAGTAATGAATATTGGGAAGCTTGGATGCTTGTAAAGTAGTGCTGCTCATCTCTCCCTGTTGATGTGTTACTTTGCACTGGAGTTAAGAACTTAAATTCAGGAAATAAATGTAGGCCCTAGTTCTTCTGGTTGAAACCCAGATAAGGTCCCTGCAGTGGAAACGCCCTAATAAAAGTTTTTCTGCTGTACCATGGAGGTCTCTCATTTATAGAAATGTAAAATCTGTCCCCTCTTCTTCTCCAGATCCACGGTGGCAGGTTCAGCACTCATGGAGCCGTCCACTAAGCCTGGGACCAACCAGGTGGCCGATGTGGTGTTTGTCATCGAAGGGACAGCAAACCTCGGACCTTACTTTGAATCTCTAAGGAAAAATTATATACTGCCAGCTATTGAGTAAGAGCACTAAGACACTCCTTTGCTAAGATATTCCTTTATTATTCATACTGTCATGTCTAAATGCATCTGTTCTATTTTTGATTTTATTTACAATAGATATTTCAATGGAGGGCCCCCAGCAGAAACAGATTTTGGTGGAGATGTGAGTGTTTCCCCCTTTTTCAATGAGAAAAGCATTTTTTTTTTTTTTTAGAAAAGCACATGTTAATATTGCTAATATAAATATTCCTGTCTCTCTTATGTCCTTCTAGTATGGAGGGACACAGTACGGCCTTGTGGTGTTCAACACAGTGGACTGTGCTCCTGAGTCATATGTCCAGTGTCACGCACCAACCAGCTCTGCCTTTGAGTTTGTCTCGTGGATCGACAGCATCCAGTAACTTATTAAACATGATTTACTCGATTATTACAAAGTTGACATTCTTTTGGTTACACGTTGCTTTATTTTATCTCAACAGAGATAAATGATTTTGCAAATCTTAAATATTACCCTGTTTCTCCACACAGGTTCATGGGAGGTGGAGCAGAAAGTTGTAGTCTAATTGCTGAGGGACTCTCTGTGGCCTTGCAGCTCTTTGATGACTTTAAGAAGATGAGGGAGCAAATGTAAGGCAGCCTTTTTGTTTCACACTGCTAACTAATTCCCTGGAACATTTTCAAAGTACAATCACTGCACACCAATGGAGGGATCATTACTGAGCAATTGCTCCCTTAAAAGTATTTAACACTTGGTCTACTACAGCTTGGAAGTGTATCCTGTTTGATCATTATAAAGTAATGCAATCTGTGTGAGCAATCAAGGTAACAGAACCTTGTTCATGGACAGAATTGTTGACCTGTGACTTTTAAATCCTTACATTAAATTCAACCTTTTTTTTGAAAATCCACAATAAGTTAGCAACTTAATCGGTAATTTATTCTCAGATGAGCTCTGGTAATGATGAAAATGTTTTTGCTTTCTCTTTTTCTACCATTGCCAGAGGTCAAACCCACAAAGTGTGTGTGCTGCTGTGTAACTCTCCTCCATACCTGCTTCCTGCTGTGGAGAGTGTCAGCTACACCGGCTGCACAGCAGACAACTTGGTCAAAATCATCAGAGATGTGAGTTATCACTTATATTGTCTCCATTAGGTGCTTAGTTGGGTATGACAAATATAATTGTGTCATTATTTGGGATAGTACTTTATCAGTGATATTTGGATTTACTTTATTTGATTAGTTAAAAAGCAAAATGAACATTACATGTATTTCATTTTCATGTTTTGTAGAGAGGAATTCACTTCTCTGTGGTGGCTCCTCGGAAACTGCCCGCTCTACGGTCTTTGTTTGAGCGGGCGTCTCCAGTAGGAGGTGCAGTTGAACCCCACCCAGACTACAGTCAGGACCCCTTCCACATGGTTCTAGTAAGAGGCATCTCGCTTCCAGGTGAGAAACATCATTCATTTGTTTGTGTGAGGGCCACTGCGCTCAGATCAGTCTGTCCAAATCAATTTAGATATTATAGTAATATATAGAGAGGCCTTGAGAAACGTGTTGCTCTAGACTGTTGTGAAATCACTTAATCATTAAGTTGTTGGAGAAGGGGACCTGACAGGAGTTGGTTCTAAATGACTGCCGTGTCCTCAAATGACTGTCCAAAAGGACAAGCACATCTTCCACATGCCATAAACTAATGTTAGGGCATACCGACACATGACCTAATGATATTTGTACCATCATAAATGTCTGTGTTTGTGTACAAAACGTGATGTCTGACCATTCACACTGATTGTCTCGGCTTTATTCCGTGTTAATAAAGTCCATCAGATCCACAAGTTCGGTTACATAGAAGTTTGTCTCTCTTATGTGTGCAAAAGATGTCTGTCTCACAACCCAGAACTGAAGCACTAAAATAACTGTCACTCATATATGCATTACTCAATCTTTACTAACCTCTATCAAAATGCTCCTGATAAAAAAATGTTACTGCTACTTGCTAAGCATTAAACACCAGACGAAGTTAGCGGCTGGCTGGTGCAGGTGGTTAGGTGTAGCCGGTTATGATTCTAGATGGCTGCAGTAAATGCAAATTCAAAAGCGTACTGTGAAGCATCTTGCAACGTTTGTTTTGAAAAGTGCTATATAATGTAGTACTTTTTAAATAAACACACGAAGAGACAGATTCTTGAGTTCCTTGTTTCTTTATTCGAAAGATGAGGCACCCAGTCTGCAGAGTGCAAAATCCTGACAAATGGTATCAATACATTATCATTTATACAGTACGCCAACACCGTCTGGTCCTTTCGTCCAATAGATTCATTTTTCCTGCTTATGACACATTCTACTTCTAACCTATCATAGGACGAGGGCTGTTTCTGACGTACACCTGTTTGCTATGTTACGGTAGTGGTTACACTCTTTGTCTTTGTCTTCATTTTGATACATTCTTAGCTAGTAGAACAGTACGTACTCATCTGACCTTGAAACAAGACAGTTTTATCAGTTCTAAATACCGTTACGGTCCGACACTCACAGAAAAACGTGTTTTGCAATAGCTCAGCAGTGAACGGGGTTATATGAGCTCAATTAGAATACTGATTATACACTAATAAATAAATAAATCTGAACTTCCTTACACTATGGAATGCTTGTACAGTATAGCATTGTACATAATTAACTATATGTTATCTGTAGCAACATGCAGAATAGTGAAGTTTAGTTTTATACATGTGGGTTTCCAGTTGTAGCAGCTGCATTCTTGTAAGCTTTTTATCTCCAGACACACTTTTGATAGGATGTTACACCACTTTTTTTTGCATTCCTCAGGACTGCAAATGACAAGAGCAAAGCTGGCATTAATGTTGTGTGTTATCTCCTTCCACGCATCTTTTTATCTTTTTTTTGTTCGTGCTTTTCAGTGTGGTGCTAGATTGCCCTTTTTATTATTTGTTTTCTTTGAGACACCTCCTCTACCAGCAGCAGACTTTCCATATGGTTGCAAGATACTAGTTGCTAATTTCATGTGTTAACTGCAGCAGGAGGTGATGTGATTGGTCATGTGAAGTCATTCTTTAGTTGGCGGTAGCTTCAGCAGTCATAAATAAAGATTTGAGCTATTCTTAATGGTTACTCCTACACCTTTCTGTGAGTAGGCGTGGATTCCTTGGTAAATATGTCTTATCCGTCACGTTTAGTGAAGCACCATTTTACTCTAACATTGGAAGCCTCCTTAAGTTTACATCTCAGGACTGTGTAAAACTGTTAAGCTCATCCCACTGTCTGTCTCCAGTTTCCTTAGGTCCTCCAGGACCTGGGCCGCTCAAACCTGTCCTCCCTCCTCAGGCGCTGCCTGTTAGTCAGCCTCTTCAGCCTCTTGTTGGAGCTTCACAGCCCCCTCCACCCATGAACACAAACCACCCTTATCAGGTAATGGGCAAGCGGCCACGCAGCGTAAGGCTGCCTGGAGACTAATTCCTGCCGCCTGCTTTTGGCTCCGTTTCAGACAGTGGTGTTTATGCTCCTTCCCTAAAACGTTTTACCCAGCATTGTCTTCCTTTAATCTGCTTGCTGACAGAATCCGGCCCCCATGACTCCTGCTCAGGTGGCTGCACAGATGGCCGTAGAGGCAGCCAACAACCAGAAGAGTCGCTGTGAGTTACCAGTGGACTCTGTGGGCCTTTTGTGAACAATTTATGTTAGCCAAGCTTTTAGTTGCGTGGTTTCTGTCTGCATACTGCATGTGTGACTGTCTGCACTTGTCACTTTTTCTGGAAAACAATTTTCCAAAGATAGTATTGCTGTCCTTTTTTGGTATTTACAAGATGCTCTCACCAGGAGTGGACTATAATAACAGGATCTTTAGATTAGTAAAGATTAAAAGTAACCGAAAATAAAGGTCAGAATGGATTTTTTTGATGTGCCTTGTATGATTTTAAACGTGGTGTCTGTTCTGACTTTTGTTCCCGCTGCCTCCTCCAGTCCCGGGAATGGTCAATCAAGGTCCTTCGTTCCCCGGTCAGTCAACCATCCCGTCAGTTGCTGGGGTGAAGCACAATCAGCCCAGCATTGCAACAGTCACTACATCAACACAGCCCATCATGCAACAAGTTGCTCCCAATCAGCCAGTCCCACCCACAGTACAGCAACCCAACCAGCCGGCGCAGGCACCACCTCAGCAGCAACCCCCCGTGAATCAGCCCACAGGTCCTTCGACACAGCCCATCATGGTAAGTTATGATAATCAAGACCAATAATACCCATATTATCAGTTTTATTGTTGTTTTTTAATGGATGTTTTCCATATTCTGTTTTCATAGCTGAAAGTGTAACCATTATGTACTCGATGTGTAACCTGATAAGTAGACAGAGCCAGGCTAGCTGTCCCCCCCTGCTGCCAGTCTTTGTGCTAAGCTAAACTAACTGGCTGCTGGCTGTAGCTTCATATTTAATGGAAACATACGAGAGTGGTACCAGAGTGGTATCTTCTCATCTAACGCTATTCCAGCTATTCCTTTAATAATACAGAACATAATATGTTTAGATAAACACTGCAAGGAAGTGTGTTTCAATACACACGTAATATTCAGTTTCAGAATATCCGACATGCATGTTTTGCTATTGTAGAACTGCTGTGGCATCTCTTTACTGCATTATAACCTTTTCAGAATTATACTAATTGTCTTAAGGGGGAGCTATAGTTACAGTTTAAAATCCCAACCAAGGCTTTGTTGTATCTCTGGCACTGTAAATTCAAATTAGATTACAGTTTATGCGCAGATTCAGCTTGTCTTAACCAAAATCTTTCCCTCTGGTCCATCAAGTGACACCGTATTGTATTTTCAAAATAATCGTTTTCGTTTTCACTTATTTATTGAGCCTGCATCATTTATCCCATCAACCAAACTTTTGTCAGTGTAAAATGGGTGTCCTGAGTCCACCAACATTTTTAGATGAATTGCCTGGAGATCAAGACTAGACATACACCATTAAGTCATGTCAATTTTATTTGTATAGCCCAATATCACAAATCACAAATTTGCCTCAGGGGGGCTTTACAATCTGTACAGGAAACAACACCCTCTGACCTTTACAGATCGACCCTCTCATCGGTTAAGGAAAAACTTAACCAAAAAAACATTTTAACAGGGAAAAAAATGGAAGAAACCCCAGGAAGAGCAACTGAGGAGGGATCCCTTTTCCAGGATGGACAGACGTGCAATAGATGTTGTGTGTACAGGCAGAGCAACAACATAATGAAAATACAACATAGACAATCCATATGACAAAAATAGATGCATATAATGTGAATATATATGAAGAGATGGATCCAGGTGGATGTCAAGCAGCTTCCAGGCGTCCACAAACAGATAGAGCCAGAGCAACACGACCTCTGTGCAGAAAACCAGGTTTAAACAGGATCAATAGACGTGCAAAAATGAAATAGCTGCGCAGCATTCTAATGCTGATTTTAGAATTTCAATGTCAACGTTATGCATGTTAACCTTGTATTAAATTGTATTTCATAATGTTTGTTGTGAGTTATGGTGCGTTCAAATGAAACTCGTGAGCCTGTGTTTACAACATGGGAAGTCATGTACACGATAAGCTTGGCATTCAAGTGGTTAAGTCGTGAGAACACGGCTGCTAAGCAACGGCATTATTAACGTTACTGTCGGTCACAGAGGCTAACAATTTAGCAAGCTAGCAAGTGGGTAACAATGTAGGAAATGCAAAGGCATAATGACAGAGGAAAAAAAATGAGGCCGTCGGGAATATCAACTTTTTTTCAGACCTATTATTATAAAATTCTGAAGAAAAACAATATACGCCTAAAATTTACAATCTATTAACTTATTATGCACCAAAAAAATTAACTTCTATGGCCTCCTCCATTTCTGACAATGTCAACAAACACGTCACAAGTTGTGAACTCCGAGCTTTCAGAAACTTTCCACTTAAGAGGTCGTAAATACCACGAGGGAGGCGTTCACATGGGCTCAACTTATGAACACTGTAAACATGACCCCATTTGAAGGCACCATACATCATAGCCAACATTCTGTGGAGTTTAAATAACTCACAGCACTCAGCTGAAGACTTGATTTGGTATTCTCACCCCCTTGTAAACACTATCAATGTTTAAATCAGATTAATATTTTCAAATGCTAAAGTTAGATATCAGAGAACCCAGGCTTGAGTCTGTGATGCTGTACTGCCAGCAGCCTAGAGCTGAGTTTGCAGACTAACACACTGTCTGAAGTCTAATATCAAAATGAATTTTAAATGTTAGTACTACTATCAGATCAAAACCAGAAGATGTTCCCTTTTCCCTAGAAAATCATTGTGGGTATAGTCAGTGTTGTTTTTTTCTCTGTTTTCCAGTTCATTCATTCATTCATTCATTCATTCATTCATTCTTCTTAGTAGTACAACATACTTGTGAATCTCATGTTGATAAAGATTAAATTGTCAAATTGACAAATCTAGTATTTAATGATGTCCCAGTTGAATTATCTGTACAGAATTACATGCTATATATTATTCACTTAATGGAAATCATCTATTAGTCTGTTTTTTCCTTTGAATCAACTTGTATTTCTAACTGGTAAAGGGATTAAATTGTACCAGTACACCACATGTAACTCTCTCCTCTTCTATTTTCTTGACAGCCTGGTGTATCTGGACCTCCAGGCAATACAAATCCAATTGTACAGCCACAAGGTGTGGCCAATAAGATTGTAGCATGGACCGGTGTTCTGGAGTGGCAAGAGGTAATACCTAGTAAAAGGTCTGACTTTGAATGGTTGGTGCCCTGAAAATAAAGCTGTAAAGTAAAGCAATATTAGAAACCTTTAAGAGAAAGTGTTGTTCAGATCGATCCCTGCAGTTGAAACACTTGTAGTACTGACAACCGAATGTTAAGTGGTTAGTAGGATTAAAATTCAGCGTTCTGGCTGAGGTGAAAGCCATCCTAGTTCAGTGCTCCCACACTTTAGTCCTCCAGTTTAAGGGGACAGAAGTTAGTTACTGGAATAATTCAACATGATGGGAAATGTATTTATTTGCTTTCTTGCCAATAGTTAGATAAAAAGATTGATACCACTCTGTACGATAGATATGAAGCTATAGTCAGTAGCTTAGTTTAGCATTAAATCCAGAAGGACATCAAATCTGCATACCAGCGCCTGTAAAGTTCACACGTTATGAAGATGATATATCTCTTTTTGTTTAATGTACAAAACCATTTTTGAACTTTTAAAAAAAGTTGTTGTGTGTTTTTTTTGAAATTGTGATTTTATGAGGGATTATGTGCAGGAGTTTTTCTTGGCCAGGCACAGTAACTTCTTCACTCCTCTGGTTGCCTGGCAACCTCACAGTGACGACATGACTTCAGGAGCAAGATATAATGTTTTAATTAGTGAGCTTTAGAAGTGCTGGTAGGTGGATTTTGTTACCTACGTATATGCTAAGCTAAGCTAACCACCTGCTGGCTCCAACTTTAGATTTACCTGACAGATATGAGCGTGCTTTTATTTATCTACTCATCCAACTCTGAGCAATAAAGAGTATCGGCATATTTCCCAACATGTCGAACTGTTGTTTTAGTTAACTTTGCTGACCTGATGTGACATTTCAGCTTTAAACTGTTAGAACTGGAGTTGGGAGCCACTGCCCTGCTAACATACTGTGATCATCACCACTGTCTAACATATCGCTGTTGTGAGTCTTTATAACCACCTGTCATTGATTATTGTACAGTATGATTAATTGCACATTATTTTACCGTCCTACTACTATTGCTTTAGCTCAAGGTCAAATCGATTTAGTTTGCAGTTGCTGTGCTGAGCCAGGAAAATGGATGTTAATGGCTTTTATGCGACACTCATGAGGCCTTCAAGTGTTTGTGTTTGTGGACAGACTCGGATCAATCGCCTCTATTGACTATAGTCTCATCCTCCCTCTTGTGTTTGTCAAAATTATCTAAATCCATTAAATGGACAGGAATAAAAGTGGGAAGCTCAGGAAACTCTAAATCTTGCCTGTCAGCATGTACAGCCACAAGCAACCTGAGTGGACAGATTAGGAGCACGAAACATTGCTCTTAATCTGCTATTTCCTTTTCCAGTTCCCTCATTAGGCTTTCAGCTCTGTAAGTGATTCTGTTTTGGAGTAATCTGTAATGTTGAGGAGAATTACACTACAGGCACCAAAACTCGTTTGAAGAAACGGCTGTTGATAAAAACTCTCACAAGGGATGCCAGCACACTTGGCTGGAGCTCGCTCCGAGTACAGTGTTATCAATATGGTTCGCTCTGTTTTGGCTGAATTTCAATCTGTTAATTCCGGAAAGCTTTTGTTGTCTAAAATGTGGGGTAACTTTCCAGAATGGTTTTGCTAGCATTATTTTTTTAATCCGCCACTAATTTAAGGTAGATGTGTTTATGACAGGATTGTTTTGTTGCTGTTCACATCTCAGGCTCCCTTTCACTCTAGCAAGCCCTGGAAATAGATAACCCATTTGTCTGCAGAGAAAGGCCAGCACAATACATTTGTAATGGACAGCACAGGGACTACAGTAGGCCTGACTAATATGTGATTGATTGATCATTGATCCTGCATTGACGCCCTGAAGATGAAGCGTGCTGGCGGTTTTCCCAGAGGGATCGCAGCATTGATGCGCTTAGAAAGTAGTTCCTTTTTTTTCTTTCATTCTTGACGTTTTACTAAGGAACAGGTTATCTGCAGGTCTTTAAAAGTCCATCCATTCGTCCGTTTTTTAATTGCTTGTCCTGATTGGGGTCAGAGTGGCAAAAGGGTGATAAGGCATGCCCCCGCATGTCCTTTTCCTCAGCGATATTCTCCAACTGCTCCGAGGCCAGCTGGAAGATGTAATCCCCCAGCATGCCCTGGGTCTTCCCTGCAGTTGTTCCTTCCCAGAGCATCTCCAGAAAGAGACACCACGGGTGTAATGGATATCAATGGATCACAACAGCGACCCATGCACCCCATATCATGCAGTGCCTCTGCAGTTAGAAGCTTTTGCCAGATTAAAAAACAAGCATGTAGGCAAAAGTTGCTTTGATTATGTTATATGTAGTACTTTTTTTTACTAAACAAATGAAGAGACCGATTTCTTGAGTTCCTTGTCTGTTTATTCGAGAGATGAGGCACCCAGTCTACAGAGTGGGAAAATCCTGACACTTCTTCATAATGCACAATCTTTTATACAATTTTGACAGTGTCTTATCTATTCTTTCGGCAGAGCAGGATATACTCCCTTAACCTTGAACGAAACAGAGACCCATTCATTGTATCTATTCTTCACACAAGACACAGGAAAACATGTTTTTGCAAGAGCTTGACCTTTTGCCTAGTTACAGCAGTGTACAGGCTTAGTGAAGTCAATCAAAAGGCTGATCATATATTACCTTGTTGAATTGAAAGTATGGTGGTTCTGACTGCTTTGTTTATTATTTTGGTTTGGTCATAGGGTCGGTATTGTAAAGATTACTTAACAGGTATTATGTGGGATTTGAAGTTGTTTGCCATGTGCTCCAGATGTTCTTCTGTCTAACTTTCCTCTTCTGTTTGTGTCACTCCTCACCCCCCCCCTTTCCTGCAGAAGCCTAAAGCCTCTTCTATGGATTCAACCACCAAACTCACACGATCTCTGCCATGTCAAGTGCATGTTAACCAAGGGGAAAATCTGTGAGTAGCCAATCAAACACTATGGTACTTTATCTAAAGGGTGGGTTGTTTCGTGCACACAGTTTACCGCTGCCATTGTGTCTCTGAACAGAAACACAGACCAGTGGCCACAGAAGCTCATCATGCAGCTGATTCCACAGCAACTACTGGTGAGACCATTTTTGAATGTGTGAAAGTGTTGTGCTTCTTTATGAATGATGCATAACAAAGTCCTCTCTTGCCCGCTCCTTCTGTAGACGACCTTAGGTCACCTCTTCAGGAACTCCCGAATGGTTCAGTTTCTCTTCACCAACAAAGACATGGAGTCGCTGAAAGGCCTGTACCGCATTATGGCCAATGGCTTTGTAAGTTTTCAAGCACTCTATTTCCTGAGATTAAAACGTGTGTTCCCTCCATGTCCCCAATCTTATCCATCATTCAGCACACCTCAATACATTTTCCATGAGTGCAACTGAGTGCAGGTCCCACCTCTGTCCAGTAGTTGGACTGAGCATGAAGCTGTGTTGCAGTGTTGTGTTAAAGACTCTAGAGGGGGTTCCAGGCCATACATTCAGTCACCTTCAAGCCTGATAGTATGATTTTAATTTTAAACATGCTTTTTCATCAGCTCAGACAAAAACCTTTAATTGTTTAGATTCAGTTCCAGAGTAGGGGTTTTGTCAGTGTGGTGCATTGTTAATGAGGTAATACCATTGAGAAATAGCAGAGGCATTAATAGTATTCAATCCAGCTGGGCTCTGCCTCTTTGCCTGAATTTGATTTACAGCCCAGAAAGCACAGTATGAATTAAGTTAATACCATTTGCATTCAATTTATAAAACTGATATGTTTGATTGGGCAAAGAAGCTCAGGAGTAGGTTACGTCCCCGAGCCCGAGCCCATCCCATAATTACAACAGGGTCCCATGTCAAGGTCTTAATCTGCCCTGTGACCCTCCCTGCAGGCCGGCTGCGTCCACTTCCCCCACACCACTTCGCCCTGTGAAGTGCGGGTGCTGATGCTGCTCTACTCATCCAAGAAGAGAATATTCATGGGCCTCATCCCCAACGACCAGAGCGGCTTCGTCAACGGCATTCGGCAAGTCATCACCAACCACAAGCAGGTCCAGCAGCACAGAGCGGTGAGTGGTGATAGCCAGGAGGAGGGAGTGGGGCTGGTGGGAAGAGAGGAAGGTTTCAGTGTGGAGCGGGGAGGCCAAAAGGAGGTGATAATGAGCAGGCATTATAGAGCAGCACTGGGGAATTGAGGTGCATTGTTTACGGCATTAAGGTGCATTGTTATTGACATTTCATTTAGCACGTCCAGTATCTTCACAGCAGCCACTAACGTCTCTCACTCTGGTAGAGGCTAATGGGGCTAGCATTAGCTAAATTCCAACTGCAACATTAGCTGGCTGTTGCTCTCCCACCTCGTTATCTCTGCTTTAGTGAGGGAAATATAGGTGCAATACATACCGTGTGCACTCTTTATGTTGAATTGGTTGCATCCTGTGCATTATGTACTGTGTTAGGTTATTGTTTATGGTAAATATACTGTGTTAACATGCATTTAGCTGTAAAAAACAAGCGATTTGATGAGCATTTTTCACAATTTTTGGAAAAATAATCGGCAGATTCATCAATAATAAAAATAATAATGTTAATGTTAATTACTAGTGCAGTGTAATGCCATCCCATTAGTTAAAAAAATCCATTCATGCGTCCTTGTCAGTTGATTACTTCATAAAAACACAGTCATATCATAATCAAATCAAAACTCATAAAAAGCACACTAGTTGCTCCACCATCTTTGCTATAGTATGAAACTGTGGAAAGTTGTAGAGTCGGCATTGAGTAAAGCACAACACGGTTAGATATACATTTTTTAACTTCAGGCTGCACAGATGTTAACATTACATGAGTCACGCTGTAGCAGACGCGATGGAGTGGTGTGTGCGCCAATCTTTAGGGACGGGATCAGGAAATCTAGAGACGAGGCCTCGCTTTCCAGCCGCGCTGCTAAAGGTAGACCACTTCTCGTCTCTGAGTTCATTACAGGTTACAAATGCTGCTGCCTTGTCCACATGACATGGAGATTTCACTTCCCCTCTCTGCTCATCTTCATCCCTGGAGACAGGGTGATTTAAAATGTGTCCTCTGGATTAGCTGTCTTTTCCATCACAGGGCTCCACTCCAGCTTATTGCATCCAGTGAGGAGGGATGCTGCGTAGCTCTGAAACAATGCAGCATCCAGTCACAGAGAAGCAGCAAGTCTCCATTTAAAAATGAAGCTGGTTGTCTGGTTTACATGAGTTAGATTACATTTTCTCTTCGCAGTGTGCTCTCATCAGCGGCGATGGCACTTGTTTACTCACCCTTCTAATTGTATGTCTTCGCAGAAGCACGTCAGCCCTACAGTATATGTAACTTGAAGCCGTGTGTGTGTGTGTGTGTGTGTGTGTGTGTGTGTGTGTGTGTGTGTGTGTGAGTGTGTGTGAGCATCAGGGCATTTGAAGAACGCACAAGACATGAAATTGTAATGAAGATTTTTTTTTTTTTCTGGCTCTTGTGTATCATCACATATTCAGTGCTGCATTGCTAATAGGGACGCGCTACAGCAATCTTAACGTAATTAAAATTTCCATTTGGACCAGTAGTTCAGGGTTCTCTGTGCAAAGAGCTGGAGTGTCATTCTTCAAGAACCAGTTTGTTCTCTTTACAGACAAAATTGAATATTTCTCCCTGAAAAGTGATGCAGGCCCTAAATCGTGATCGGGGATTTTACAGGTCACTGGGTTAAAGACGGGAGATAAATCATTGACAGGAGAAGAGAGGAAGAGGCAGCTGGTTTGTTAATTTTCTCAAAAGACCTAAAGCTGTGTGTTGCGCTGTTATAGTTGGTCAGAAAACACACCGTGCATTAGCGCAGTCCCAGGGTGATTTGTTCAGATTCAGCAAGATGGATGAGTGAAGGTGTTTTTCTATCGCTTTTTTTTTTTTTCCCTGAGTCTGTAGTTAATAATTTGTGTTTAGAGGAGGGATGAAACGCCCCTCATTCCTCCTCGTCTCTCCCTCAGTGTAGAAACACACAAGCCACCACAGCACAGCTAACTGCTGCCTGTTTCATATGTTGCCTTTTTAAGCAATCTCCATATTGCAATTTTAAGTACAGGAGTGTGCAAATAAAATGTGAAATGGGGTCAGTGTACCTTTTTAAGAGTTATATTTCTGAATAATCAGAAACTACCTAGCTGGTGTGTCTGCAGAATCTGTTGGCAGGTAAAGCAACAAGTTGCTTCCTTTCTTCCTCCTTGGCATTTAACTCCGGATGGATATTGTATATGACTTTTTTTCCTCTTCAGACCTCGCTAACGGTTTTAGTCATCAAGCTTCAGTTTGTTTTAAACCGTGATATCTGAAGCATCAAACACTGCAGCAGGTGGTGCTTGAAGTTAAGTCTCCACCGGTGTATCATCACATCCATGTTTGTTTTTGCTTTCCATCTGCACACTCATGAACAAAGTGAATATTTGGTTTCAGCCCAACACTCTCAAGGTTGTTAACACCGTAAACACCCATTACATGCAGAAAATATGTGGACTGAAAACACAGATTATGGATTGATCATAACAATACGAGAATATCCAAATATCAAATCAGAGGGTTGTAGTTTCAGATTTTTATAATGAATCTTTAAAGGATAGGTTTACACTTTTTCATGACCT
>CAKAOI010027984.1:0-24757 GCA_916701655.1 Sebastiscus albofasciatus | reverse complement strand
TATATATATATATATATATATATATATATATAAATATATATATATATATATATATAAGCTGAAGATAAACAGGAAATGGAGAGAGTAAAGTAAGGCTACATGGGGCGACCCGACCTTATCTAAAGATGAGGAAGAACAAAGTTTTTTTCTTTTGGTCAAAACAAACTAAGATGAATAAATAATACTGATACCACAGCCTTCGTAATTCAGACTATGAAAGTGTTAAATAGCTAAATGGGAGCGCTGTGTCTTCATACAGCAGAGTGGCGCAGCGGAAGCGTGCTGGGCCCATAACCCAGAGGTCGATGGATCGAAACCATCCTCTGCTAGCTTTTATTTTTCTTTCTTAGCAGGAGAGTGACGGGCCTGTAAAAATAAAATACTCTAATGTTATTCATCTTTCCAGCAAACTATTTCACATATATATAAATTCAGTGTTTTTACAGGCTTTCTTGTTTGAACAATATGGCTTTAATGCTACTATTTGGTGTTGTTGGTGATAAAACACTTTAACCACAAGGTGTCACTAAAACACAGTCTGGATTAATACTGACAGGTTTCATTACTGCAGCAACTCACAAAAACACCAGAAACTCTCTGAATGTGTCAAACTAACTGCTTCCTCTGAATACTCAGTTAACAATTAACAAAATGGAAATATAAGTGATCATCTCTTCCTCACTTCATTAACAGGTTGTGTGAAAAACAAAGGTTTAGATATTATCATGGCTGGAACTGTGTGATATATTAATATTAATAATTTGTAAAATAGTTTAAGTGCTGTAACTGACTGTCTTTCTGTTTTGTTTTTGTGTGTGTTGTTTGGTTTAATTTCCCTCTTCATTTCTGTGTGTGTATATCTGGAAAAAGTTACCTTGTATAATATTAATAATATAACACATTTATGAGTCATGTAGAATGGCTGTTTGAATAGAGGATTAATAAAAACGTAAATGACAAAAAATATATGTAATCAACAAATAAATTATAATTTATCAAGATAAAACTTTATTGATACTACCCAGCAGTATATACAAAGTCTCTTAAATGATTCACTACATGCAGACATTTTAAAAAGACATAAACACAAACTGCTCTTTCAGTGATGAATATTCATTCTGGTTAAACTTCTGTAGATTTGTCATTGATCATATTTTTTAAAGACTTTACATTATTATGGGAAAAATATGGTGTTTGGTTTTTTAAAAAACTCAAGAAAATAAGACAATTTTTTATAATAAACTAGATTTTTTTTAATTATTAATGGAAATTTAACAATAAAAATACTTATTTTGTTGTTTTCCTCAATGATGTTGAGCAATATGAGAAACTTTCTAATTGGACTAACAAAAAGGCTTCGAGACACTAAATATCTGTATGTTTTATAGTATTTGTGTCTCGTGATATAGCCCTCTGGCTCTTTTGTTATTGTTTTATTTGTAGGGGCACAAGTGAAAATATGAACTTGAGTTCTGAGTTAAAAGTCAGATTTAAAATAAATGATTCACATGTGGTCCTAATTATCTTACATAAATATTCATTATGTTCTTTTAAACAAGGTAAAACAAAAAAGAGATTTACATTATTATGATTATTATAACAAATCAGAAATGAAGAGCATTATTAAACAGAGACTGAGGGAAAGGTGGCAGAAGCAATGGGAGGAAGAGAGGAAAGGACGGTGGTTTTACAGAGTTCAGTGGAAAGTGGGAGAAATGAGGTGTATGGGAAGGAACGGGAGCGATGAGACAATCATATCAAGATTTAGATTTGGACACACTGGACTAAACAGCACACTATTTAAACTAGGTAAACATGACACAGGTAGATGTAATTATTGTGGACAAGAGGAAACGGTGAAGCATGTAATAATGCATTTTGAGAGATATGAGGAAGAAAGAAGGCATTTGAGTCAAGGCCTCAAAGGGATTCATTCCATTTCATTTCAAAATTTTATTTCAAACATGTAAAATACAAAAAAAAACAAAGAAAAATAAAGAAAAAGAATGATCATACCAACAAGTGGACTGTCAGAAACAAGTAGTATTTATATACAATGAAAAGCGTAAGAAAAATAAATTGTCAACACTTGATGCCTTGATTTACATATTCAAAAAGGAGTGAGAAGAAGCATAAACTTATTTAATCCCTTTTCCATAAGTCAATTATGAATAATTAACCAGCTTCCCTATTGAGCCATACATATGCTCTTATTTAATTTTCCTAAATGTGTGTAACTATAATTATTGTTATTTATAATTATTCTAACTAAAGTAGATTAAAGTCCACTTTGATTTAATAGATATTCTACAAAAGAACTCACTAAATGAGTGTTATAGACATTATTTCAGTATCTTAGACAAATTAATATGATTGGAAAAATATGAGGTTGTTTGTTTTCTTTTTCTTTTTAAGAAAAAGTTAAGGGAAACGCTACTGCGCCTGCTCTATGGGCCCAATGGATGAGGAAGATCACTGGATGATCCAAGTACTTAATCACTTGGTAGTCGGCCGTTTTGGCTTCATGCTCCACTGAGACACTTTAGTCGGAATGAACGGGAGCCTCCTACGCTGTAGTTGGCTTTTTATATAACTGATGACTGTTAATTGAGATTCTATGGAGCCAGTAGCAGAGGTGACATGCTGCCCCCTAGTGGTTTGGAGCAGGTATTACTTATTACAGCTTTCAGCAAACATGTCAAACTGCTTTTCTCTTTTTTATCTCATTGTAATCACCCATCTTCAGGCTGATGAGTAGTAAACTGTGATATACTTTTTTCTCTATTTTCTCGTTATTTGCAGTCCTGTTATTAAATTGTATTATCAGTCGATACGTCTTGTTTTAAAATTTAAACTTAGTTAATAATAAAATGTTGAATGAAATATAGTGGATGTATACACAACGTAATAACAGAACTGAACTTTAATTAATGTCCAGCAGTTACATTATTAAAAGCTACTTGTTAAAAGTATCAATATATAAATTAACTATTCTTCATAAGTAGTTTAACTCTGGATCATTAAGTAGCCTTCATTAGTTATTAATATTAAAGACTGCAGAGCTAGACTTGTAGCCTAATAGATAACTTGTACTGTATTGTTCCATTATATTATATTATACTATATTACATTGTATTGTATTATATCATATTATAATTTATTGCACTATATTATATTATATTATAAATTATTGTACTATATTATATTCAATTATATTATATTATATTATATATTTATAATTATATTGAGTAGCAGCAGGTCTCCAGGTGAGGAGGTGAGCCCTCAGGTGAAACTGTCCACATTGACTGTAGTAATTATATTATATTATATTATATTATATTATATTATATTATATTATATTATATTATACTATATTATAGTATATTATATTATATTATATTATATCATATTATATTATATTATATTATACTATACTATATTATATTATATTATATTATATATTATATAATTATATTGAGTTGCAGCAGGTCTCCAGGTGAGGAGGTGAGCCCTCAGGTGAAACTGTCCACATTGACTAGTAATTATATTATATTATATTATATCATATTATATTATACTATATTATATCATATCATATTATATTATAGTATACTATATTATATTATATTATATTATACTATATTATATTATATTATATCATATTATATTATATTATATTATATTATACGATACGATACTATACTATATTATATTATATTATATCATATTATATTATACTATATTATATCATATCATATTATATTATATTATAGTATACTATATTATATCATATTATATTATACTATATTATATCATATCATATTATATTATATTATAGTATACTATATTATATCATATTATACTATATTATATTATATCATATCATATATTATATTATAGTATACTATATTATATCATATTATATTATACTATATTATGTCATATTATATTATATTATTATATTATATTATATTATATTATATCATATCATATTATATTATATTATATTATATTATACGATACTATAATATATTATATTATATTATACTATATTATATTATATTAAATGATATTATATTATATTATATTATATTATATTATATTATATTATATTATATTATATTATATTATGTTATATATTTTATAATTATATTGAGTAGCAGCAGGTCTCCAGGTGAGGAGGTGAGCCCTCAGGTGAAGCTGTCCACATTGACTGTAGTAAAGTGGGGTTTTTTGCGCACCGTCTTTCCTCCATTCTTTATGTCATTTCCTGTGATGAAAAATGGTGGTCACAGCTTCATGAGGCGACTGAGTCTCTGCAAAAAAATTAACGGGAAACTTTGCATCGGCGGGCGGCCAGCTGCTGAGCCAGCGGCCGGGACTCGGTGCTCGGCGACCGGGGAGGAGACAGCGGAGCTTCACCCGGGACGGAGGGTCCGTGTCCCCGCTGCGTCTCTGCTCAAGGTGGGTGTCTGTGTCGGTAGCCACTGTGGCCAGCGAAAATGGCTTCCGAAAACAGCAGGCAGATTGCCAGTATGATGTCTGCAGAGCGACGGCGAGCAGAGAAACGTGGCGCAGATTAAAACTAAATCTCAATTCACATCTAATCCGAGATTATCTGGAGACACCGAGTCTTTAAAGTTAAACACAAGTTTAGTTTCAGAGTGTTTGACAAGTGTTTAGTGTTCACACTGCAGACAGGAGGAGGAGGAGGAGGAAGACCACAGTTCATAAACCCTCAATATTCACATTTATATATACTAAACTATACAACTACACATTGACAGTCTAGGAGATCTAGAACTAGTTATTACACATTAACAGTCTGTGTAAGGAGGGGTCTTATAATAAGATCTAGAACTGGTTATTACACATTAATAGTCTGTGCATGGATGAGTCTTATAATAATATCTAGAACTAGTTATTACACATTAACAGTCTGTGTAAGGAGGGGTCTTATAATAAGATCTAGAACTAATTATTACACATTAACAGTCTGTGTAAGGATGAGTCTTATAATATAATATCTATAACTTGTTATTACACATTAACAGTCTGTGTAATGAGGTGTTTTATAATAATATCTATAACTTGTTATTACACATTAACAGTCTGTGTAAGGAGAAGACTTATAATGGAGTAAATTTACAGTTGCCCCAGAGCTATCTATGAGTGAAGGCTGATATGTAAAATATAAAATATACTATGTGTATATATACAGAATATATAGGTTCTATACTGTTTGTTTTTACATAAACATCTTTGACTCAGCGATGTAGGATATTGGAGACACAATTGTGATATTTAGAGCTGAAACAATTGGTAGATTCACAATAAAAAAAATAATCAGCCGCTGTTGTGATGATTGATTCATCATCAAAGTATTTTTTCTAATAGAAATAATAAACAGTCTCTGGTTCCCAGTTCAGAGTTTCTGTTTACACCCAGGTGAGAATAATCACACACTGACTCAGGACTTTGACCCACGAGACCAGAAGTTCAAGTCCCAGGAGAAACCTGTTTTAACACTTACAGTAATTGACTTATTATAATTTCTACATAATGACACAACGTGCAGCTTTTCTTCACATATATACATACATACAGTATATATAGTTTATATAAATATATATTTACAAACACCTTCATCACTGTGATGAAGGTGTTTGTTGCTGAGCTGTTCCAGCAGCACTAACTGATGGTTCTTCTGTTGTTGTTCTGCAGAGCTGATGTGCTGATTTCTACCAACATGGTTCCACCATGAGCGATACGTTGTTGGACCTCTGGTGTAAGTTTCACTGTGAACCAGCAGTAAACCAGTAAACCAGACTGAGTCTGCAGCCGGTTACAGGTTTAATGGGTTAAAAGGCTCTGCATATTTAATAACTGGTATATTAGAGGTTAAACTAAACCGTGACGTTGACACTTGGTAAAGATGAGATGTTTGTCCTCCAGTCTGCGAGCAGTGCCAGGACTATTTCCAGAAGGAGTGTCCGTCCCACGGGCCTCCGCTGTTTTTCCCCGATACACCTGCGGTGCCGGGGTCGGCCAACCGGGCGGCGCTCACTGTCCCGTCGGGCCTGGAGGTCTTCACCGTGGGGGACGAGGTGGATGTTCGCTGCCTGGATCCAAACATCCCAAAGGGGGCAGTCTTCGGTCCGTACGAGGGGGAGCTGGTGTCCAAGGACAAATCCTCCGGCTTCTTTTCCTGGATAGTGAGTTCAACCCGTCCCACACCAGTTTAGAACCAGTCTAAACCTGTTTAGACCCAGTCCCATACCAGTTGAAAACTAGTCCTACACCAGTTTAGGATCAATCTAAACCTGTTTAAAACCAGTCCCGCACCAGTTTAGAACCAGTCCTACACCAGTTTAGGATCAATCTAAACCTGTTTAGAACCAGTCCCACACCAGTTTAAAACCAATGTAAACCAGTTTAGAACCAGTCTAAACCAGATCCAGCTCTGAACTAGTTTTCTGTGTTTTTGTGACGTTACAGATCGTTGATTTTAACAACACGTATCAATCCATCGATGGCAGCGATGAGACCAAAGCCAATTGGATGAGGTAATGCTTTTTATTTAAACGAACTCTGCATGTGTCTCTAATAAATACTGATAATAAATAATAATACTGATAATAAATAAAGAGTATGAAACCATCAGTCGATGGACAGAAAATTAACTGCTAACAACTGTCAAAATGTACCTTAAAGGGAGATTTGTCAAGTATTTAATACTCTTATCAACATGGTAGTGGACAAATATGCTGCTTTATGCAAATGTATGTATATATGTATTATTGGAAATCAATTAACAACACAAAACAATGACAAGTATTGTCCAGAAACCCTCACAGGTACTGCATTTAGCATAAAAAATCATAACATGGCAAACTGCAGCCCAACAGGCAACAACAGCTGTCAGTGTGTCAGTGTGCTGACTTGACTATGACTTGCCCTAAACTGCATGTGATTATCATAAAGTGGGCATGTCTGTAAAGAGGAGACTTGTGGGTACCCATAGAATCCATTTTCATTCACATATCTTGAGGTCAGAGGTCAAGGGACCCCTTTGAAAATGGACATGACAGTTTTTCCTTGCCAAAATTCAGCGTAACTTTGGAGTGTTATTTAACCTCCTTCATTGGTTGGTACCAATGGATTCATTAGGTTTTCTAGTTTCATATGATACCAGTATCTTCACTCTAACTTTAAAACTCAGCCGCTACAACCTAAAAATCACAAGTTGTGTTAATGCATTAAAGAAATTAGTGGCATTAAAACAAATTTTGCATTAATGATTTATTAACGTGTTAACTTTGACAGCCCTAATTCCACTATTCCACCGTTGTCTTCCGGCAACACGTCACCTCGCCAGATTTCAAACGAGACTTCTCCTTGAGCAAGACTTTTTCCATAACGTCAGACACTTATAGTAACAATCAGAGCCTGTCATGGCAGAAACAAGCACTTTTAGTGGATGTAAATGGCGATGCCAGCTTGGCCCGATAGTATTACATTACAGCCTGTGAGCAGCTGCCGTCTACAGCGCTCTTCCTCAGTACTTGACCAGTTTCAGACGTTGTTGTCCCCATTAGTCACAAAAACATGAGAACATAGGGTCCAGTTAGCCTCTAAGTGTCCCTGCTGATGTTTGCGACCTGCAGGTTTGTCCGGACCTCGTCAGAGGAGAGCGACAGGAACTTGACAGCGTTTCAACGCGGTAAAAACATCTACTTCAGAGTGAGTCGGACGCTGGCGGCAGGAGAGAAGCTGAGGGTCTGGTACAGCGACGACTACATCCAGCGACTTCACTGTGTCTCTCAGGAGAGCATCGACCGCAACCTGGACTCAGGTGAGCTGGATGATGGTGACCAGGTGTCCCACTTTATGAGGGACTGCACAGCATTTTTATCCTTTGTCAGACGCTTTTTAAAATCTGTCTTTTATCCAGTGGCTGTGAAGGAAGCAGGGAAGGCTGTCATCATGTTTGCTGTCAAACTGAGCACACGTGGGTCAAGTGCAGGTTAACATTTCACCGTCTTTGCTACGCTACGCCCAACGGAGAAAACTACAAAGTCACAAGCTATGCAGATGTTATTTTTCAATTTCACACACAGGCGGAATACGACATGAAGCGACACAGTTCATGTGAGTCTCACAAGAAACATTTGGCTCAAAAAGAGATGTATCGATCTCTGGATGCATTCAGGCATTAAAGCACAGAGATGTTACAAGATAAGGGCCAGAATAGAAATGTTTATTATTTAAGTTAGATAGACATTATATCTAAATAGTAGACTAGCTCTCAGCCTTGGTAATATAATATGACATCATATAATAGAAAATAATATAATGAAATATATTATAGCATAATATAATAGAACATATAATCATATTATAGAACATAATATAATATAATATAATATAATGTACAATGAAATGACTTCCTCGGTTTTAGCGATCATGCTTTCAGTCTATAGGCTACCGCTAACACTGCTACTGATATTACTATTATGTACTTACTAATAAGAGCAATCAGAATAACAGGCAAATAGTAGTACATAAATAAATAATGGTAACAATAAATATTAGTATAATAATATTAGCTATGATCTGAATTCCTTGAAATAATGGTGATAATACAGCAATTATAAAAAACTAAATAATCTAATAGTGTAGTTGTTAACCAAGACATGCCATCATTTTTTTTGTTTACAATATTAGACACATATTGTTTTTAATACGTAGCTTACATTTCATGTTTTAAACATGATATTATGTTATATATGAACATCAATAAGCTAACATTAGTTTTTATCGATTAGCTAACAATAAGGCACATTAGCTAGCTCTTATCTGATGTTACAGAAGCAAATGTTTTGTAAAGATGTAACGATAACTTGAACAGTTGATAATGTGAAAAATGCTTAAAGGAAAATGTGATATGATAGTACTAGTTTTTAATAATTACCTAATATGTATACGTTAACGTATTTAACAGTTTTTCACCAAAATCTTTGGGAAAAGAAATAAAATCGTAACGTGGACTTATGTTACTCCTCGTAGATCATAAACATTTGAATATAATAACGACTCGTTGAAATCGGTTGAGAAATGTAGACGTTATAGTGCTTTTTATCCAGAAAAACAGCAGCTCCCCCGTTCACTTGTACAGGGTTACAGGCCAGTCTGGCCAGGTCCAA
The DNA here is from genome assembly GCA_916701655.1 of Sebastiscus albofasciatus. Classification (NCBI taxonomy): domain Eukaryota; kingdom Metazoa; phylum Chordata; class Actinopteri; order Perciformes; family Sebastidae; genus Sebastiscus; species Sebastiscus albofasciatus. The sequence continues at coordinate 15,551 of CAKAOI010027984.1, read as the reverse complement.
TATGGCGCCCACGTTGACGTACGATCCAGGGGTCAATGCAGCGTTTATGTACAGTATTTATGTGTATGTATATATGTCTATGTATATACTGTACGTCTATGTTGACTGCTTGCAGAGTATTTTACATGTTTGACTCTGATTTGAGAGGAGGAAGCAGCTCATTGTTTCAGTCAAAGACCGGCTCAGTGGGATGACAGATGAGTTGCAGCTTTCTAAAGCTAAGAACCCTGTTTTGTTCCAGATACCAGGACGCTGGTGCAGGGCAAATCCAGCCCCAGTAAACAACTCAGTGAGGAGTCAGACGGCCAGCCTCCTGCCAAGAGGAAGAAGATCGACCTCATCTTCAAAGACGTCCTGGAGGCCTCTCTAGAGGACTCCAACCAGTCCAGGTCCCAGTCTTCCCTCCACAGCGACTGCAAAGCACCAGTCAGCTTCAACCTGTCTGACGGCAGCTTTAAGGTTCTGAACCTGAAGGTGGAGGAGAAAGAGGAGGAGAACCAGAGCAGCGAGGAACCCTCCACCTCCTTCTGCCCCAACTGTGTCAAACTGAAGAGGAGGATCCAGGAGCTGGAGGAGGAGCTTTCCCGTGTCAGAGGAGAACGGGGGGACAGGGTTGGCCCATCAATGTCTGGACAGACCCAACGGGATCAGGCCCTCCCCCACCCAGAGCAAGGCCCCGTCGAGGACTTTCAAGGTACGCTCTGAAAAATGTAACCCTGCCCCTTAAAAATGACCCATGCTCCCATGCAACTAAACTACACTGTGAATTTTTTTTGACGTTTCACAAATAAGTTTGTAATGACAGTCCGCATCCTGAGGGGACCACGAATGTCTTTACAAACATTCATGGCAATTCATCCAATAGTTGTTGAGATATTTTAGTCTGGACCAACAGATGTTACCATGTTACCCTCCACAGAGCTGTCCCGTTAGCACAGCTAAAAATGATGTGACCGTAAAGCTGCTAGCAGAAGTTGAATGTGTTTCTCTTTGCAGGTATGGAGCCCTTGACGCCCACTCAGGTGGTTCTTGATGAAGACGACCAGGACGTGGACTCCGCTGACGAGTCGATTGCTGCAGATCTGGTGATTTCTCCAGAAGACTCATTGAAGCTTTCCTCTGTAGGAAGCCGGCGGATTCGTCGCTTCAAGCAGGAGTGGCTGAAAAAGTTCTGGTTCCTTCGCTACTCGCCAACCCTCAATGAGATGTGGTGCCACGTCTGCCGCCAGTACACCGTCCAGTCATCCCGAACCTCTGCCTTTATCATCGGCTCCAAGCAGTTTAAGATCCACACCATCAAGCTCCACAGCCAGAGCAACCTCCATAAGAAGTGTCTGCAGCTGTATAAGCTGCGCATGCATCCAGAAAAGACAGAGGAGATGTGCAAGAACATGATGATGCTGTTCAATGCAGCGTACCACTTGGCCCTGGAGGGGCGGCCCTTCTCTGACCTCCGCCCCCTGGCAGAGCTCCTGAAGAGGTGTGAGCTCAAAGTGGTGGACCAGTACATGAACGACGGAGACTGTCAGATCCTCCTCCACCACATCGCCCGGGCTTTAAAAGAAGACCTGGCTGAGAAGATGCGCCTGTCTCCCTTCCTAAGTGTCATAATGGACGCCCAAAATGACGACCTTTTCTCAGACATGGTGGCAGTCTATGTCCAGTTCATTACCAACGAGGGCTCCCCGAACACAGAGTTTCTGTCCTTACAGAGACTGAGCATGACCAGTGTAGACGGATATCTCCAGGCTATGGATCGGGCCTTTGGTGTCCTTGGCCTCAGGTTTCAGGACTTGCTGGTGGTGGGTCTGGGAGTAGATGGCACCAACATCTCTTCAGGAATGAGAGCCAATCTGTACATAGCTGTACAAAAGACTTTTCCTTGGATCCTCTGCCTTCCTATCATGATCCATCGACCCCATCTGGAGGTGTTGGACGCTATCAGTGGGAAGGAGCTCTCCTGCCTGGAGGATCTGGAAAACAACCTCAAGCAGCTCCTCAGTTTCTACCGCTACTCCCCTCGCATGATGGCCGAGCTGCGATCCACTGCTCCAACACTGTCGGAGGAGACAGAGTTCCTCGGAGACATTAGAGCCATTCGATGGATCATAGGAGAACCAAACGTCCTTAACGCGCTCATCAAAGATTACCTGGAGGTTGTGGCCCATCTGAAGGAGATCAGCAGCCAGACGCAGAGGGCGGATGCTGCAGCCATCGCCCTTACCCTCCTCCAGTTCCTCATGGACTACCAGTCAGTGAAGCTCATCTACTTCCTTCTGGACATCATTGCTGTTCTCTCACGATTAGCCTTCACCTTCCAGGGAGAGTACCTACTGGTGTCACAGGTGGAGGCCAAGATAGAGGAGGCCATTCTGGAGATTGGCCAGTTGGTGGACTGCCCCGGAGAGTATCTGCAGGAGTTTGAGGAAAACTTCCGCGAAAGTTTCAACGGAGTTGCTCTGAAGAACCTGCGTGTTGCCGAGTCCAAGTTTCAGTCCATCCGAGAAAAGATCTGTAACAGGAGCCAGGGCATCCTGTCTCAGAGGCTGGACCTGCAGAGCCGCTCATTTGCCAAAGCCTGCAAGGTCCTGGACCTGTCCACCTGGCCTCACAACCGGGAGGACCTACAAGCTTATGGGGAGGAAGAAATCCAGGTGATATTCAACCATCTGGAGTCCATTCCCTCTGGGGGTCAGGAGACCAGGACGGAGGCCAGGGGCAGCTTGGTGGTGGAATGGAAGGATCTGAAAGCGGACTACTACAGTATGAACGGTTTTAAAGAGGTCATCAGTCACATCTGCAGGTACAAGCAGCGTTTTCCTCTGCTGAATCGGATCGTGCAGGTCGTCAGGGTCCTGCCCAGCTCCACAGCCTGCTGTGATAAAGGCCGGGGGTCTCTACAGAAGATGTGTAAGAACAGTCGTTCCCGGCTGACTCTGGAGCAGATGAACGACCTGCTGACGGTGGCAGTTAACGGACCGCCCATCGCCAACTTTGATGGGAAGCGAGCGTTGGACAGCTGGTTTGAGGAGAAGTCTGGCAGCAGTTACTCTCTGTCAGCTGAGGTGTTGAACAGGATGTCAGCTGGTGACCAAAAGTCTGTCCTGCACAGCGTTGACGTCAACACAGAGTTCTACCCCGACGTCTAACAAGCTGACCCAGTGGTGTAGTACTACTACAACACAACACCAATACCAACGAGAACGACACCAGTGATTCCCAACCAGGAGGTTCTTCTGCAGTTACCAGGGTTACAGGGAAAGATTTGAAGCTCAGCAAATTAGAAACTAACATGATTTGAAAATATATACACATATTTATGTTTAGGAAAAAAATCAACACACACACATTTGGATTACAGGATTGCACAAAGCTATTTAGTATAGTTATTGTCACAATAATTTACCAACTATGGTGGTCTGACTAGTCAGTCGTAAGTCAATTAAAACTGCAGAAAAGTTACAAAAAACACAAAAAAGCTAAACGTAAAGATTCTGTAAATGGTTGAAACATCCAGTTTCTGGCAGTAGTACAAAAGTAAAAGACCAAGCCTAAACAGAAACAATTACTGTATTGTATTTCCCTGCAGTAAAATACTATTAATACCATGAAGCCATCCCATCTATGAGACGGGTATGAACAGGGCTTACAGAGGTAGTAGGGACTGGGAACCACTATGCTGCACCACTGGGCGAACCTCTGTCTATGAGAAACTCCCATTCAGCTGGATGGATCAATTACAGAACGGGCCTACCAAGGGCTTAGCGTCCCCTGGGCTTCACCTGCAAAATGTCTCTAAAAGAGACACAAAATGACTACAAAGAGACGCAAAAAGACCACAAAGAGACACAAAACAACCACAAAGAGATGCAAAACAACCACAAAGACACAAAACCAACTATAAAGAGACGCAGAACGACCACAGAGAAGCAAACAACCACAGAGATGCAAAACAACCACAAAGAGATGCAAAATGGCTACAAAGACTCACAAAACAACTACAAAGATGCGCAAAACAACTACAAAGAGATGCACAATGACCACAAAGAAACGCAAAACAACCACAAAGAGACACAAAACAACCACAAAGATGCAAAATGACCAGAAAGAGGCGCAAAACAACTATAAAGAGATGCAAAACAACCACAAAGGACGCAAAATGACTACAAAGAGACATAAAACGACCACAAAGGACGCAAAATGACTGAAGAGACACAAAAAAGCTAGAAAGAGACACTAAACGACCACAAAGAGATACAAAATGAACAAAGAAATGCAAAACTGCTACAAAGAGATGCAAAATGACTACAAAGACATGCAAACCAACAACCACAATACACAAAACGACCACAGATGCAAAATGACTGAAGAGACACAATATAGAGTCTCAAAGCGACCACAAAGAGAGACAACGTGACCACAACAGCCACAGAGACATAAAACAACCACAAACAGCTGCAGCTACCAGCTACTACGCAGCCGTGTTGTCGTGGTTTTCCTGCTGGTACCGTCTCAGAACCCGTCCGTGTCCAGCTGGATGTTGATCTGAACTCTTCGTACTTGGACTGACCGATGAACATTCTTAAAATGAGCTCTGCTGAGTGGCCCTGCTCTCGCTATAAATATAATAATAAAGCACTTGTTGCCAGAATAAAAGTCAGTTATACGTTGGGAACAATCAGTTAGTGTCAAACTAAACGTCTATTGAGCCGCTCTCTGCTTCAGCTTATTTGCCAGTGGGATAGTGAGTCATGTAGTGCCTGACAGAGAGATTACGGATGTATAAAGGCTTTATATTTCTATTAGAAATGCAGACATCCCTGCTTCACACTGTATATATTGTATAAACTGTATATATTGTAAATGCTTTTGAGCCTGTTTTTAAGGAGAGTATTTTTCTCTTGAATTAGATGATTGTGCCATAATGATCGAATGCAAGAACCGAAAGAAAAAGGTGCTATCCTGCTATATGCCATACTGTATTTTGCCATATTTGTTTAGATGTTTACTGCTGCGAGTTCTATATTTGAAATATGTTGTTTTTCACCGATGCATCAGCTTCATGTTTGAGTGTTTCCAGCCAAAGCTCAGGCTTAAAATAATTCAAATAAGTTTAAAAAACTGCATGATGATACTAAACTGTTGCTTTTAGCTCACACTTCAGTAGAATTTTATAATGTTACGATATCTGTATTTAATAAATGTAAGATGGTGGGAATACAGTGAGCTGAGTCAGGAGGACCTCAGTAGGCAGACAATCAAGTTTTTTTTTTTTTTTTACAAAAGTTTTGTCAAATCTGCTAGTCAAGTTGTACATTTTGGGAAATACACTTAATCACTTTCTGACGGATGGTCTGATGAGAAAATCTGTATTAGCGTCATGTCATTTGGACCGAAATTACATGCAGCCAAACAACTGTTCAGCCTTCCACTTGTAATCCTGACTAGATTTTTGACAGCAATAATATCTCCAGAGGTGGAAGAAGTACTCAGAACTTTTACTTCAGTAACAGTACAAATACCACAGTGTAGAAATACTGTGTTACAAGTAACCGTCCTGCATTCAAATGTTAACTTAAAGGAATAGTATGTAGCATTTAGGGGGATCTATTGGCAGAAATGGAATATAATATTAATACGTTTTCTTTAGTGTATAATAACCTGAAAATAAGAATCGTTGTGTTTTCATTACTCTAGAATATAGCGTTGTCACGATACTTGAATTTCTAACTTCGATACAATACCTTGAAAAATATAAATATTCGATACCATTTTCTATAACGTGGGGAAAAATTTACACAATATTGAGGGCATAAATTATTTTATTTTTATTTAAGATGAATAGCAGTATGTGTGTGATCGAAAAGTGGCTGATGGTGTGCCACTGTGGTTCAGCGGCACAAGCCGGTCCCTGTCATAACAGCACCGGCTCCTGATATTTGTTTCTGTCTTTATTAACAACACAGTGCGGTAAATATAAATATATGAAGTAATACTTGCCGACCAGCCAATGAATCACGGCTAACGTTAGCCAGATGTCTACTCCTCCTGAAGTAGTCTCCAGCGACATAGGGGTCAGCTAATCTGGTCCCATTGGTTAATGTTAAATTTATCTTCTAACACCCATGATCCTGGAGAGTGAGTGACAGCACATATTGAGAGAAACTAGTATTTTCTTCAGCCATTGTTAAAAAAAACAAACCAACAATACTTGCTAGCCAGCGTTAACTAACGTGTTCAGAGAATTATTCTGCCTCCACTTAAATACCTCATCATGGTTACTAACAGAAAGGAGGGCTATACTGCTGAGTAGTTTAATCTATAATAATATATCATCATTTGTTTTAATAATCTCAATCTGCAAAGTAATAAATATATAACAGTTTCCATGATGGAGGTGTTGGTCAGAGCCAAGCTAGCCATTTCCACCTGCTTCCAGTCTTTATGCTAAGCTGAGCTAATCGCTCTAGCTCCACACTTCTTCTCTAACTTTCAGCAAGAAAGTGAATAAGTGTATTTCATACATTTCTCTAAACTATTTCTTAATGTTTGCTGTATGGTTAGCTCTAAGCTACTTCATTTCACTGAAAGATGAAACCTGTATGCCTTTGATTTCGTTCATCCAGTATATAAAGTATAGTGCATGTCTGTATCGTATGCATGCAGTTATTACTTTTTCAACCCACCTGTTGTTGAAAGCATCATGTCAGGATGCTGTTGTCAGACTGATGATGGATGATAAATGATTGATTGATCACATTTCATTTCAATCCAAAAACATGTGACTTCAGAATGCCGACATGTTGTGTTATGCCTTATTCTGTATCAGTGTTTCAACGGCTGTTCATGATCTTTATACCGACGTCTGGCTGATTGTACTCTGACTCCAGAGCTGAGTGGAGGCGCCTTTAACTTGTTCATTTTTCACTGCTGGAGTTGAACTTTGGTTACAGATGAAACACAAGAAAATGAGTGGTTACTTGATTTCCCTGTTTTCTTCTGTTTCAAATGCTTTAAAAAAAAACAAATAGACTTTAAAAGACATTTGATCTGAAGTAATTTTGTCAGTTGAATTAATTCTGTTGCTGTCGTCAGGTGAAAACTTTTTTGGGAAGTAAAAACAGGCTTGTTTTAGCTGGATGGCACTGAAACTTTGACACGATCCAAAGTGCTTTGTCTCAACTGAAATTAAAAAAAACAACTTTAAAAAAGTTTCTATTCTTTTAATTTGGATTTTAATGTTTATGTTTTAATGCATTAAGATTAGATAAAATAAGACGAGCCTTTACTGATCTACAGAGGGGTATTTCAGGTGTTGCACCAGCAAAAAGACAGAAATAATTTCAGACAGAGAAGTGAAAACATATAAAACGTAAAAATAAAGACTATACAAGCAATTAAAGACAACATTAAGAGGTAATTTATCTCAAATGTGTCTGAAAGCATGAAAAGCCTCCAACAACAGAGCTACTAGACTTTCACCTGAAACTACTGTTTGCAGAGTGTTAGCTCAGATATTAGCATGTTCCTCCATTAGATAGATAGATAGATAGATAGATAAAAAGATTGACTTTATTGATCCCCGAAGGGGAAATTGAGGTTTTAAAGCAGCAATGTACATACATCACAGAAACGTGCATCACTCATCGTTGTATATGAGTCCAACCATGACATAAAGCACAAGTCACAATATCCAATAAAACTATAAAACATTTTAAAAAAAAGATTACCGTATGATTTTAGCTAAATCGGGAATATCCAATGTAACTATTAAAAATTGTTTTTGAGTGTCCACTGGTTCTCAACACAGTAAACATCATTATATGAATGTAGAGAAGAGTGTCAGTAACAGGAATATAAGAACCATGGTGATGAGGCATTCATAGTATCATGTGTGTATATATATATATATATATATATATATATATACTGTATATGTAATTAATTATAAAATAATATTAATTATAAAATAATTATACTGTATGTATATCATATTCTACCGAAATGGCCTGTGTTGAACAATAAAATAAATATAATAAGCGTTTTCAGTCCAGAATGGCAGCGGAGTTTCATCTGCTCGCTTCTATACTCTTTGAAATATCTATGGTGTCTAGAAGGTAACTATGATGTGTAGATCTTATTATACATACATGAAGGTAACCCACAAGTTGCGAAACTGTCGCGAGATGTGGCAAAGAGTCTCGCGAGAGTTTCTTCTTGACACAACCGTTAGCTGTGGTTAGCTGTAGCCTAACTACATCTTGAACCCCGTTATTATTCAGCCTGTTTACATCCAGTCTCAATTAAAGGTATGCCGAATTGTCTATTAGCAGCTCCTGTTTGCAGTGTACTCATGGATGTACAGACAACTACCACTGTATTACTGTGATACCGAAGAAAACTTAAAAACACGACGATTCTCAGGCAGGTTCCGCAGCGTCTTTCTTCCTCTGATTTCGGGGCGAATTCGTGGACGTTTACTCAAGATAAAGATATCCTCGGAAAGTGTAAGTGACACTAAATCTAAAATATCTGTGTATCATGTCTGTGTGTTTGGGTTGGACTGAGTTTTATGAAGTAGAAGAAGTGGACTGTCTTAAAGGTCCCATATCTTGCTCATTTTCAGGTTCATACTTGTATTTTGTGTTTCTACTAGAACATGTTTACATGCTGTAATGTTAAAAAAACAACAACTTTATTTTCCTCGTACTGTCAGCCTGAATATGCCTGTATTCACCCTCTGTCTGAAACGCTCCGTTTTAGTGCAGCTCAATTGAATTGCAACAGAATTGCGTTGCTAGGCAACAGCTTGGGTCCATGTTTACAGCTGATGTCATTAACATACACTGCAACCAGGAAATAAACTAGGACACATTTAGAATGTTTACGTTTAAAACCGTGTAATGGTCTAAATATTGTATATTTGTGACATCACAAATGGACAGAAATCCTAACGGCTTGTTTCAAACGCACAATTTCTGCATACGGGGCTGTGTGTATTTCTCCGTATATTGAGCATTTTGTTAATTTAACAGTATTGATATAGCACTTGAACCTGCTTTATAATGTAAAAGACCTGAAAATCTCACTTTTTACAATGTGGGACTGTTTGTAACTTCTTACACGTATAAATAACCCGGGTCGGTGTCCCATGAACCAAAACCGCAAAGTTATATCTAGTGAAGCCCGTCTTGCAAAACAGTGTTGACCGCGGTGTGAGGACGCGGGGGAGACCGTAGCTTTGGTCTCCAGGGCTGAAGTCTCTGCTGTATTCTGCTCCTCTGCCTGCTTGCCTTTACTCAGCTCGCTCCACCTCATGTGCATGCGCGCACACTACACACTGCAGAAGAGTTAGTAGCTCTGAGAATATCTAGTGAATGTAGAGTGGACGTTTCTGCAGAAATAACTGCTGCAGCTCCTCCAGACCAACAGAGGTTTTCCGTGTCTTGTGAAGTGACGGAGCTCTGCAGTGAGAAACGTTTTTCGTCTCCGACCGGGTGCCGGTGTCTTCCCTGTTCCCTCCGGCCGCGGTCGGGAGGCTGAAGCAGGAAAAGCCAACACTAGGATCAGCATTAATTCATGGAGAGACCTCCGTCTGGTCAGCTAACATTACTGCCAAGCAGCTGAAATATAGAGTGATATTGTGGTTTTAGCTGACGTGTATCGCCTCACTGTTTTTAGCGATGCTCGTTCATGGCTATTTAGAGCGAGTACAAGCAGGAGCCCGATGTTGACTTTCGTTGACTTTCGTTGACTTTCGTTGACTTAACGGCCACAAGCATTTCTGATTCTTACAAACAGTCCCTTTAAACAAATAAGAGTATTTGCCAAAATGTTGAACTATTCTTTTAATACAGCCCACAGTCTACAGAGGAAGCCAGCAGGAGGTAAAGGGTGTCAGGAAACAGACCCCGGCTGGGTCAAAGGTCACAGATCAGGGTGGAGAGGCTGTTATTTAATGGTGAATTACCCAGTGTATGCATCACAGCTAAACAGTTTATCCCTTTAAGTTATTTAGTGTGAGGGAGGAAGTGAGTGTGAAAACAGAGAGTGTCTCCTGCTGAGTTTAACAGCCGCCTGGACTCAAGTCTATAGAGACGGAAGGAAATGTGTCCTCTACACTGGATGGATCAACTAGCAAAGACAAAAGAGGGCAGCAAGAGATCTGACACCCCATAATATACTCTGAATATGTTCATGTATTTGGAGCCAAAACTGCTTTTCAGCTTAACTTTTACAACTGTGGAGCAGTGATGTGCTGCTGCTGCCATCTCAATGTGTCAGAGAGTGAATAGACGCTGGCTGGTGGTGAAACTGTGACCTCTTTGTCTGCTCAGTGTTGACCAATGAAATGACCTTTTGTCTGCTGGCGTCTGGTAACGTGTTGTTGACCAGTCTGCAGCTGCCTGAGGCTGACATCACCTGCTGAACCGACACACTGCATTCACACTTGTATACATATATATGTATACAAGTGTGAATGCATATATATGTATACAAGTGTGAATGCAGTGTGTCTGCATTCACTGCATTCACTGCATTCACACTTGTATACATATATATGTATACAAGTGTGAATGCAGTGTGTCGGGCCACATTGAGGGAAAAAACTAAATCTCAGATTTCGAGAATAAAGTCATAATATTACGAGAAAAAAGTCGTAATTTAATGAAAATAAAGTCAGACTATTTCAAGAAAAAAAGTCGTAATATTATGAGAATAAAGTCATAACTTTACGAGAAAAAAAAGTAATTTCCTCCTCCACAAAAGAGGCAGTTTCCCCAGCAGGTCTGTGTGGTTCTTTCTTCGGAATAAACACAGATTCTTGCACAATCTTTTCAAAGTCCTGATATTTCTGATAATGTGGTGCTGATGTGCCAAAAGATGAAGTATTTTGTTATTTGTGAAACCTAAGCTAAAGTATAACTTCACAAGAAGCTCCTCATTCCTCATTTTCACACTATTTCCCCTTTAAAATAACACGTAAAATTACTTCTTTATATTACTAAAAATATAAATAATAAAACAACAGCTGTCTGTGTGTCAGTGTGCTGACTTGACTATGACTTCCCCCAAACGGCATGTGATTATCATAAAGTGGGCATGTCTGTAAAGGGGAGACTCGTGGGTACCCATAGAACCCATTTTCATTCACATATCTGACATGATATGTTTTTCCTCGCCAGAATTTAGCCTAAGTTTTGGGCGTTATTTTGTATCTTCACTCTAGCTTTAAAACTGATCCCGCTAGAACCTACAAATTGCAAGTTGTGTTAGTGCGTTAAATACATTTGTGGCATTTAAATTAATTTCTGTTAACTTTGACAGCCCTAATGGGATCGTAATTTTGTGGGAGACAGGGTTGGTTGAATGACGTTTTGGCTCCAGAAGGCGTCCTGATGGAGGATTAGGGGAAAAGGTGCTGCTGTGTATTTCCCAGATCGGTTCTATGGTGACTTCAGGGAAAGTGAAGTAGTTTAAATGAGAAACGAATGTTTGGACAAACAGGCGTCCATGCAGCTTCAGACAGCAGCTGGACGCAGACACAGTCGCTCCTCTGTGTGACCGTCCCATGTGTCACAGCCTGGGACCGATTCACATCCATCCACACCAAACCCCAGCACAGTAAAGTCTGATTTTACTGTGTCTTCACCACACAAGCTTATGCACAATGTGATGCTCTACTAGACTGTTTTAGATTTCATTTAGTTAGAGATCTCTGCAGTGTGTCAGATACAGAACACAGCAGTTAGGGTTCGTTAATGATAGTTTGTTTAGCACAAACTCAGCTAAAGTCTGACGTCTCATTTTGTCCAAATATTATTGTAGTGCAGTTGAAGGTTATACAAATATTGGGCCTCATGCTAGAACATTTTCTTATTCTTGTCTTAACTGTCTCCTAACTTCAGATAACTGTGTAAATGACCTGCGTAAACATGATGTTTATCATGCTTTTATTGAATTTTATTGATGAATACTATGAGCGTTCATTCATGTGGATTGTATATTAGCATAATTAACGCCCCAATGATACCATATAAGGCTACGCATCCTGCCCCATTCATCTCTCTCTGCCAATATATCAGCACGCCATCTAAAGACGCGCTCTCTTCATGACGCGCATGGTTACACTTCCTGTTGATCTTATTATATAAAGAGACAAGGTTTGATATGTTCATATTGATTTTGTATAGAATAGCATCAATGGCCAATTTAAATTAATGATGTTATCGTTAGGTTATATGAATACATTTAGAATTATATTATAATTCGAATTGCAGAATGTGCAGAATTGCACATCCTTTTATTATTATTAAATTAAATGATATTAAATTAAATTAAATTATATTAATTTAAATTAAATTAAATTATATTATATTATGTTATATTATATTATATTATATTATATTATAATATATCAATTATAACAGTCAGTCTGCCTATAAAGCAGCTGTAACTTCATATAATTAATATTTAGTAATGATTGACTCAGCAGCTAAACCAGCGTTAATGTTCCACTAGTTGAGTTTCACATTTAAAGAGAAGTTAATGTTGGACTTTGGTTGAAGTTCACTGTTGTTCTGGTTTCTAATGTCACTTTATGGGATGAAAGGTAACACTTGCCATACCCAGTACCCATGAACAACAGACTTTAGCTAATGTGAGGCAGCATGCTAACACCTCTGTTAATGACAGTATTAATAGACTGTCATTAATAACACCTGAACATTGAATCTGTTGTAATTCTACCTTTTTTAACAAATCTGATAACATATGCTGTATTTTAGATTCAACTTTAAAAAATGTGTAAAATCTGGATGAATTGACAGAGTTTCTATAGTCTGACTTTAATATTTTTATATATCTGTGCAAACTATTAGAAGGTTAATTAGGGCCAGAGACAATAGGAGATAACAATCATCATGTCCATCACTATACAGCAGAGACACAATGTGACTATAAAAGACCTTTAATAGATGAAAAGCAGCACACATAAACATGATAAAGACTCAGTGAGGCGGTGGCCAAGTGATTGTTGGAGGAGGAGGAGGAGACAGGGTGTCTTTGTGGTCCGCTGGACAAAGAGCTGTCCTCAGTTTACTGCCGCCCGCCTGCTGGAACACATCGCACGCCAAAATCTGACTCCTGTCTCTGGTTTTAGCCCTGGTCTGACAACATGAAGCGCTGCCTCGGATTATTCCTGCTGGTTTGTTGTGGGATGCTTCATCTGGGTGAGTGGACCAGGACACAGCACAGACACTCCTTCAACATTTATATTCATAATGAATATCAACCCTTATAAGCTCCATACATACATTCTATAAATGCTTTATAATACAGATAGTTAGATTAAAGAGTCAGCGGGCCGTTTATCTCCTCTGAGGTCCTCTTCAGAAATGATGACAGAAATCAGGCAGGAAGAAACACATGCAGCACCAAAACAAACAAACCTGTGGTGGAAGAAGTACTCTGATATTTTACTGCAGTAAAAGTACTAATACCACAGTGTAGAAATACTCTGTTACAAGTAAAAGTCCTGCATTTAAAATTTAACTTAAGTAAAAAGTATTTACATAAAAAATACTTTAAGTAGCAAATGTAAAATTCTGCAGAATAATCTATATTATATTATTGTATTATAATTATTGATGCATTAATGTGTTCATCACTTTAATGTTGCAGCTGGTAAATGTGGAGCTACTTTTAATTATTTTTTGGATATTTTACAAATAAGTTTTTACATATTTTACTAATTTGTGTCTGATAATCTATTAATATTTGTTGATATTTAAGTTATATTTTTATTTTATATTACTTTTCTGATATTTTACTAATGTTTTTAGGATATTTTACTAATATTTTTGGAATATTTTACCAATATTTTAAGGATATCTTACTCAAATTATTTTGGATATTTTACAAATGTTTGTCTGATACTTTACTAATATTTTCTGCTATTTTACTAATATTTTTGGGATATTTTATTTGTTCATCACTTTAATGTTGCAGATAGTAAATGTGGAGCTACTTTTAATTATTTTTTGGATATTTTACAAATATTTTTCACATATTTTACTAATTTATGTCTGATCATTTATTAGTATTTATTGATATTTAAGTTATATTTTCTGATATTTTTGGAATATTTTACCAAGATTTTTGGAATATTTTACCAAGCTTTTTAGGATATTTTACTAATATCTTTGGAATATTTTACCAAGATTTTTAGGATATTTTACTAATATGTTTTTGAATATTTTACCAATATTTTAAGGATATTTTACTAATGTTTTTAGGATATATTACTAATATTTTATATGATATTTTACTCATATTATTTTGGATATTTTACAAATGTTTGTCTGATATTTTACTAATATTTTTGGGATATTTATTAAACTACCTCTTATAATACTAGGTCTAAATGTGTTTGGTAGGTCATTGGGAGTTTCTGGAGATTTACTGTCTCAGAAGGTGGCAGTATAATCAAAGTGACACTGAAGTATATCAGCCAGAATATTTTAATGTTGTACTGTCTATCAGGGATATACTGTAGATGTGTGCTACGGCTTCTCCTGAGAGCTGATTATCTCAAATACAACCTGAATTAAAGCTGCAAGCAGCGATGAACAGTTTAACAATTTTCTGAGCTCTGTAAGGCCCTCAAACATACGATTCATTTTAATAATAATGATTAAAAAAATATGAATTCCTTCAGTTTCAACAGGGCCTTCACTGCCCGACGTTGTCGGTGCTTGGGCCGTAATAATAATAATTACCAGCAGTTTTTGCTGCTATTTCTGACTGATCTACTTTAACTAAATGTTCTGGATATTTTCTTTATTTTGACTGAATACAAAATGGATGGTGAAGAGAGAGCTTATATTTATGATGTTAACAAATAAAGAGATCACATGAGCAGATAGATTATTATTATTTAATAAAAGGAATATAACTCTACCCTAATGGACCAGAAAGCATCCATCAACATCCGCTTTTAACACACTAATGTAGCTGTGAGCGGACACAAGTGTGTATTACTGTATGTGTGTTATATATACATTTATATGCTGCTTAATGTAAAGTGTTACCCAGCCCCCCTTTAAAATAGAGTTGTTGTTTTTTTTGAACATATATTTATTTATTTTATACATTTAACACATTGAACATACAACACCGAACCTTCCCCCAAATTGAACATATGCCAGTGTCTAAAATAATAATAATAGAAAAATTATTATAAAAAGATCTTAATTGAAAGTAAATAGCTAAACGTTAAGTTAAAATGATATATATTTACAATTAAAATATAATTAAGTAAATCAAATAAAAAAAACGAAATAATTAAATAAAAATAAATAAATTAAATCAATTAAATTAAAAATATGGTCACAAACATAAAACAAAGCATAGCACACATTCCTCACAATAGATTAGTCATTTTTACTCTAACTTCAGCCTTCTAGTAAGGGAGTTATTAAAGTTGGAGGAGAATACATTAATTTTACATTATCTTTTAAATAACGCCTTAATGTTTGTCATGTGTATAT
>CAKAOI010027980.1:0-14645 GCA_916701655.1 Sebastiscus albofasciatus | reverse complement strand
TCAAGCATCTCCACCTACCCCGCCCCCTCTCGGCCCCAGACCCAACTATCTAGGCTACCAAACACAAACACACACACACACACACACACAAACACACAGTTAGACCCTTGCAAAAAACACACACACACACACTCACCCCTACATGCACATGCAACATAAACATCCAGGCATTGCCCCTGCCCCCCTCCCCGACTCCGAGGAATGCGGGGACCAGCTGGTGGAGAAAATAAAAAATGAAGAAGCATACCAAAACAGGAAATGCATCAGCAGGGGCCTATCAGAGGGCTTTATCAGGCCAGTGGCAGCCCCGCTGAGAACCTGGGTGGCGCCGCGTGGTGATTGGCTGATCAAAGTGGCAGCTGTGTCATTACGGGTCAAGAGGTCAGGGGTAATCAAGAGAGGTTACGAGCATGCACGCGTGCACGTGTGCTTGCACGTTGGAATGCGTGTGTGTGTGTTAGTTGCCATGGCTATCTAAATAAAAGGGGAACCTGGAGGAAATGTGGGAGGAAATGAGGGTGATGAGAGGAGATGCTGCAGAGAGAGATAAAGTAAGGATCAATCGGAGACGACAAAGGGAAAAGACAGAGAAAGAGATGAAGAGACAGAGAGAGAGAGAGAGAAAGAGACAACAAGATCTCCAGATCTAACCGTGTATTCATACAGCTGATGTGTGCTGTTCATTTGATGTGACACTAGATTTCTGTACTGTTCTGCTTTTTAAACATTTGTCCAATATGTGTGCAGCACAGCCATGTCATTAACGCTCGTATCATCTGAACTGAATCGGGCGTAAAGAGTCAAACGTGTGAGAAAAGAAAACAACAGAGAGCCTCGACTGGAGCCATTCAAAGAAAGGTTTGCGTGTGAGATTCCAAACCGGATGGTTAAGACCCTGCTCTGTTCTCTATAATTCATGCTCTCTCTCCACTGAGCTCTTATGAAACCTACACATACACTCTCACACAGTCACACACACAGACACACACAGGATTTTACTTAGAAGTGAATTTTCCAAATCAGGAGACACATAGAGAGATGGGGGGGCCTTTCAGCGAAGCTTGATTGCCAGGAAAAGCTTCCCCTTTTATTAGGCTCACCACCAGCATACGTGCACGTGAGTGTTCACACACACACACACACATTTATATGTACACACGCTAATTAGTGTATCAGCCCATTCCTTCCTTCCGAAGATTTATACGCCTAGAATGCTGACAGATACATTTAAGTGAAAGTAGAGCCGCTTGACTTGAGAATCATGGTTTTCTCACTCGTGCTATAATTCTCTCTCCCAATTCCTAGTAAAAACATGTAATAAAAATGTTGCATCTGTAATGTCACTGGGCCCATAACAGCTCACTGGACATAGCGATGCACCGAATAAGGCTCTAGTTTGTGCAGTTAAGAGAGCAGACATATACTGTTGGATCTTCTGGCAAAGTTTACTTGGCCTTGATAGCTTCATCCTTTTATATTTTGTGGTGATATTTAAAGTGACTGTATGAATATGTGGTGTTTCACTGTGGAGCAGAACATTTCTGTCAATGTGCAGTATGTGCTTTTGACTGTCAGCATCGTCTTACTATTACTATCTAACAGTTAGAAATAACAGAATATGACCCTTTATCAAGCACGAACTGAGGTTAGATAAATGTTCTTGGCATGGTTTTATTGATTTCAGAGTAATTTTGCTTTAATTTTTGCCTTTTTTTTATTTTTTAAATGTATTTATTTGTACCTTGATGCTGCTGCACTGTCTCTCTTTGACGTTGGATGTTTTTTGTTTCTGCCCTGCTCTGTACAAGGTGAGAGGTTGCCGTTAGTCACTGTTGGCTACGGGTTCAACTAAATGTAAGCTTTCATTTAAAAAAAAGAATAAAAAATTAATATATTTACATTTAGGTATGAAATAATTGTGGAAAATCACTTTTATTTGCTTTGTTAGACAATAGTACTGTGCTTTCTTCAAGCACTATCAATATGCAAATAAATAGGTAACACTAATCTAAGAAAACACAAAGGCCAGAAAGTGTTATTAATTAAAGGACCGACAATTTTCTTATATTGTTTTTCCTTAAAGATTCGGGTTGGAGGCCATGATATATATAAATAAAACACAGGGCACAAAATGTGACCATCTTTTGACAGTGCAATGTGCTTCCTCTGAATTCACGGTCTTCTTGTGTTTGTGCATTTTGTTTAAATATTACTGTCCAGAGCAGTTTGTTAAAATGAACAAGACACTGCCAAGTTCTTTGAAGAGGATAACAGGTTATTTTTACATTGTAATTGGGTTTAACTAATAAGGAATAATATATGGGGATGCCTTTCACTGTGAAAAGTATTCTAGGCTACTGAAAAGCAGTTTAGCATACAGGAGAAACATTGACATGTAAGAATTACAAGTGGTATGAATTGAAATTAGCAATTTTCATATGATGAATCGTTCAGCCATGTGAAAGAGAAAAAATGAGACAGACACAGAGGAGGAGAAGGCACTGGGGGGGGGAGAAGTGGCAGAAGTTAAAAATGTTAATTGGCGTGATAAGCAAGGGTGAGGCAGCACAGGGAAGGGAAGGAAGCAGAGCGGCAGACAGACAGACAGGGCTGTGTGAGGAAAGCCTGTGTTAGCGTGACAAGGTGGAAAGGAGGAAGAGGGAGGGAAGGAGAGCGGGAGCCATCATGATCCAAATAGTTGAAAATAATAAAATTCCACACAGATAAGCAAGATTTCCCCTCTCGGCCCTACCGCCTGATTCAGCACCTCCAGCTCCAGAGAGCCAGGGCTTGGCTCAGAGCGGAGAACAGGAACGGGAGGAGGGGATCACGGGGGGTTTGTACCCCCCTATCCTGTACCCCTCTCCACCACCACCACCACCCCTCAGACCAGCCAGATAGACACACAGTCACACACACAACCCTAGAGGGTCTATTGTTAAGCAACCAGGAGTCAATAACAGATAGGAGATGAGAGGAGGCGAGAGAGAGAGAGAAGCTGTGCAGCAAAACGTTGCCATCTAGTGTCAGTCAAACAGAGAGGAGAGCCAGACTTGGCCACAGCTTCCCTCTCATAATCACTCTCTATACAGCTGTTTCTTCCTCTCTCCCCCTTTTTCAGCTGTGTCACAACTCCTCCATGTTTGCCACTCAGTCTCTCCCTCTGTTTGTTTGTCTCTCTCTCTCTCCCTCTCTCCCTCTCTCTCTCTCTCTCTCTCTCTCTCTCTCTCTCTCTCTCTCTCTCTCTCTCTCTCTCCATTCTCTTTCACTTCCAGTGATGCCTTCCCTGCGGATCGAGCGGGGGTGGAGAAAGCAACAGAAAGAAACACGGGAAATGAGCAATTTGAATGAAGCTACCACTTATTCTACAACTGTTGGTCCAACCCCATATCTTGTTTTGTTCTGTGGTCGTCAGGTCGGGACATTGCTCCAGGGCACCGAGCTGAATCTGACTGGTGCAACTGGTTTGCTGCAGTGCTGTCAGTGGCCGGGGCCCTGGAGAGAAAATCCTGACACCTACTTTTATGAAAACTTGGCCACCAGGCACACAACCAGTTATAAAGAACCAAACAGTGTTTGTATGTTTGTGAAAGAAGCTCTGCTTCTAATATGTGCAAATGTCCTCACAAGAATTGAAAATGTAAAAAAAAAAAATGTTTTGTGTTTAAGTTTGTTTATAACTTAAAGGGACGGTATGTCATTTTTTTTATTGCAAATGTGTGAACAGGTTGTAACCTAACCTAAAAAATGAGACCTTCCGCGACTTTCTGTGTTTCCTCTATCAGCCTGTAGACTGCTTTTAATATGAAGAACCCGGGCTGGTGTCCCAGCGGATGTGGCATCATGCGTGATTGCGTGTTCCTACTCTCTTTAGCGCAGCTACAGGGATAGCTAACGTTGGTTAGAAATGGAGTCCGCTAACGCAAACAAACGACCAGCCCCCACCACAACTCAGACTCCAACACAAACTCCACAGAAGCACAAAAAACGCAAAGTTCTATCTAGTGAAGCCCGTCTTGCAAAACAGGGATGTGACTGACGTCGGGGGAAAACTAGTGTTGTGGGAAGTGAGCGGTGAAGCAAGAGAGAGAGAGCGGCGGCGAAATGAGCAAGCAGCGGAGCGGAAGAGACTTATTTTAGCCCTGAGAATATCAAGTAAATGTACAGAAATAAATGATGCAGCTCCTCAAAACCAAAAGAGGTTTCAAGTGTCTTGTTTTCCCTGCTGCCGAGTGAAGTCACGGGGCTCTGAAGTAACGTCATCGACTCCGACCCAGGAGACCAAAACTACAGTGTCTCCCCTGTGCCTTCTGACTGCGGTCGGGAGGCTGAAGCAGGAAATGATAACACTAGTATCAACATCAGCCTGGCCTTTGATTCATGAAGGGTTCTTTGTTTGGTCAGCTAATATTACTGCCAAACATGTGAAATATATAGTGATATTGTGGTTTTAGCCATCAATCATGTTCAGTCTCGTGTGTGTCGCCTCACCGTTTTGACCGATTCTCGCTTGCGTCAACGTAGTGCGAGTACGACCTCTTAAAATGTATAAAAATACATGGCTGTGAGATAAGAATAGATAATAATACTTAAAACTGAATATATTAAGATAAGTAAATAGATCTAGGCTGTCTTTGGATGTGGAGAACTAGATCGTGACTACTATCAAAATAATGACATCATTGGTTTATGTGTAAACAAAACTAGCCGCACACTTCATGACAACTAAAGGTCGGCGTCGTGACAACACCTTGGACCATCTGTGCGCCTGCTCTCCCTTCTGCTGCAAAGTTTTCACTCATCGTCTACTTTCGCCCTGATGCAGAGTCTCCTCTGACTGTATGAAGAGAGCTTTTGTCTCCAGATAAGGTCTGTTGAATGGGGCTTGAGTGGGATTTGTGCTGCCACACCCCACAAAAGGACGGACTTACGACGATGCTTGCAGACTCCCAGCGAAGTGTATACAGACTGTCAAACAACAAGTTGACAAGTGTGGATTTTTATGCAAAATGGTTGCGAGCATCCCACAGGTGCCTGGACGTGCCATGCTGTGCTCAACACACAAAGAACACAAACTGCTGCTCCTCCCTTCTGACCTCCTCTGAAAACAACTCAAAGAAAATGTATGAGATTCCTTTCTTTACATGGACACCATCACAGCCTTTCAAGGAAAGGATGGAGAAGCTCCACTTACAAGCTAACAGACCTCTTCTGCTCAATTAGAAAATAAAGTTAGGAATATGTTATAAATATTTTCAAAACTGTTCCCTTTAATGCAACGGAGGTTCAACCACAGCGCTGCAAATCACATTAAAAATGACTAAATAAAATTAAAGTTGTTTTGCAAAATCCTGCAAGCAATGCTGAGATACAGCATGTTGTCAGATGAACAATCTGACCGGCTGTAGACAATCTTCTGATTGGACATCGTTACTTTTACAGCATGCATTTGACATTTACAGCACAATGTGGCACTAAACTGGATCATTCAGAAAAGCTGAGACCGGTCAGGCATCCCATTCATATATTCACAGCGTCACCCTCCGGGAGCTTTCAACATGCACTCTGAGCACTCAGCCCGCTGAAGTGCTGCAGCTGGCACCAGCCAGCAAAGCTCGCTTGCAAACTAGCTGCCACTCCAAAGAGAGAAAATAACCTCCTCCTCTGACCAAAACTCACCACAGCCTTTTCATTTGCATGCCAGGCAGAGAGTACTTTATCGTAAATGTTTGACTGACAATAATGCTGCAGAACAATGACTGAAAACATATAAGAATGACTATAATTTCAGAAGTGGATTGCTTTCTGTTTTGTGAAAAGGTTGAGTTTTTACGAAAGGTTTCAAATGGATGCGAGGTTTAACTGGAAATGGTGGCACGGTGCACTTCAGCTGTGAGATGGGCCAAGAGAATTTAATGAGGGTAAACCACAGGGTCTGACATGCATTATGAACATGATCGGCTGCAAAAAAAAAAAGCCTTCTTCTCTACCAGGCACATTCAAGTCAACTTTGAGAGAAGATTCGCTGCAAAAATTGCTACAGCTTTTCCTGATAATATCCTTAAAAATCTAAGGAAAACTGTTATTACAAAAAAAGGAATAGTGGACCAGACAAGAAACCTAATTACACCTACTGTACATGAAGTAATGTCTACAACAGAGGTCAAAAAGTGCAACACAAAATTGGATTTTCCAACTTCAGCCCTTTACAGCATCAAATAGATGGAACAGTATGAGTTGCCTGCGAAAATCGGAAACAAGTGTTACCCTGAGCGTAGCGGTTAGAGTTAGCCCTTTTAGACTCAGCTAGTCGTAGCGGTGCATGAAAGCAGTCTGACTCTATACACACACACACACACACCAGTCCCATTGATGTGCAGCCAGACCTAAAAGCAGTCTGATAGACTCAAGATTTTTCATTTTGTACTGCTGTTTTTGCCGCCCCACCACCACCACCACCACCACCAACCTTGTCCCCCCACCCCCACACACACACACACAGCCTCTTCCCCCTCCCCCTGATCGCTTTGCCCCGTCTCTGGACCTCCCTGCTCTGGCATGACTCCATCATGCCCTTAGTCACCTCCCCTGAGTGAGCCCCTCTCACACACACACACACACTTTCCCACACACAGTGCGCATTTCACACATGCAGACGCTATCTCTTCCCCCGTTACTGGGGTCCCCCCTAAGCCTGAGGAAAATGTCCGTCACGGAACCCCGCTAACGGGAGGCCTCCCCTCAACCGCAAACCAGGAGTAAGGAATGAGAGAGAGAGAGAGAGAGAGAGAGAGAGAGAGAGAGAGCAAACGTTACTGCTGCAATATTAGCTGATGGAGGGAGAGCAGGGGGAGAGAGGGAAGGATGAGGGTAGAACGGGGGGACCGCGGTGTAAGAATCGACCCACAGAACACTCTCCCACATGTGGAGTCAATTAGGAACAATCTTGTTTTCTACCCACCGCTGCAAAAGAAAGGAGGGTTTTCTGGGGCTCTGTGTGTGAGTTTGTGTGAGTGTGTGCGTACATAAGAGAGAGAGAGAGAGAGAGAGAGAGAGTGAGGTAGGGAAAGGGAGTTGAGAGAGAATGTTTTTTCCGAAAACCTGCCAGAGAAATAGGCCGGATATTCGGTTTTATATCAAGCCATTTTAGGCACAAAGAGAGTATTTCTGCCCGCTGTTCACCGTCAAATGAGCATGACTTCAGAAAACCGCGACGTTCAGGAAACCGCGACGTGATTGCGACTGCAGAGCGAATGACACTCAAGGAAAAACATCAGTCCTCTGGGGCCGCGCATGCATGAATGATGCACACACGTCACAGGTCTGTGTGTGTGTGTGTGTGTGTGTGTGTGTGTGTGTGTGTGTGTGTTGTTCTGCATCCTCACACCTATCATCGTCGTGTGCATCTGGTGAGACAGAAGCGTCACTACTGACTCCGCTAGGAATTCCAGACGCACACAAAATCACAGGCCACTTCCTTGGTGTCAGACAAGAGGAAGTCTCCCCTTTTAAAGATTCATGGCTGCTTCAATTATGTATCCTCTTTCAAATTGTCGTGTTTAGACAATTTTCATTATTCATCCGTTTCAAGATTGATGGCTCCCAGTCGGGTGGGCGGCGCGGCGTAAACAAGCGTCTACACCGCTGTTGATTTATCTGGGTAAGATCAAAATGGCAGGCGCAAAACAAAGGCCCCCTTGCTTTTCACGTCTGCATCAAAGGCGCATTAAAACAGTGACTTTTTTTGACATTTTGGGAGGCGAGGTTCGTTTGATTTCAAAGAGCAACAGACTTCAAACATTGGCAAGAGGTGCAGGGAATGGGCCTTTCTGACCCAAAGCTCACCTCAAACACAGGTGTGAAGTCTGTGATGCAACGAGGGAGTCTGGACTGACACGCCGAGTGTCCCTTCAAAACACACACTAAGTGCACATGATTGCTCACATTCTTTCTATGGCACACACAAGCACAGAAAGGAGAGCTCCGCCAGATGATAAACATATCTCAATATTTCCTGTAATAAGTCTGGCATGTAACCAAAGAAGACCTTTCACCCTCAGGCCCCGCAAGAACCCCAGACTGCTGCTTTCTCAAGAGGGCAGCCAGAGTGTGTGAACCACACAAGAGAAGAGATGCTAAGGTAGGGACGCGTGATTTGTGTGCATCTAAGTATGTGTGTGCATGAGAGGCTTTCTCATGAAATGGCAGGTAAAGGAACAGGGGCCTGTTCATTTTTTGTTGTGTGTCTGTTCATACCTGCATGTGTGTGCGAGAGCTCACCTTCAAAGGCTGCCTGCCCCTCAGGGCTCTATGGGGGAACATCAACTAACCCGTCTCACCTCTCTCACCCGGCGAGTCCCCCTTTCAAAAATAGCCCACGACACAAAAGTTGAAGGCTCAAGGCCCCCAAAATACCCTTTCCCCCCTGGGTGTTGTGTTTAATAATGCAGCCCCCCACAATAAGAAAAAAATCACAGAGGGCTGGCTGTTAGAGAGAGAGAAAGTTATTGTGGAAGGGTCTCCACCTCCCACAGTGTACGGGACAGGAGTCATTGAGCTAATGCTACGCAAACAACACACCAAGCAGAATAGATCGGGAGTAGGAGGATGAGTGTACATGTGTGTGTTTGTGTCTTCTCACCAGCTGAACGTAGGCTACTTTAAAGTCAGGCTGCTTGACCTTCTGGTTTAGATGATTCCTCTTCTTGTTGGAGCCTGAGAAACACAGAACAGCATTTGTTGGTAAACAGGAGTGACTAAACATGAGCAAATATGGGACATACAGGAGTGATGATGGTGACATTTATGAATATGGTGAGAGTAGGGTTGGGCAATATGACGAAAACAATGGAAACTTGTCAACTGGTAGAGACTTTGCTATACTGCTTCTACTACGGTAGCTCGCCCTATAACATCTCTAGCTGTGTTGGGTCTTGGTAGGCAATGTTGCAAATGAGTGAGCAGGACTGCTTTAGTGTTTTTACATCGATGTAATGAAGCACCTCGATTTCAAAGGTATTTAATTCACTGGATGAGACGATGCGATTTAGTTTTTTTTTTTTAAATCTACGAACAGTTGTAATAATTATCACTATCAGAGCTGCAACAATTAGTCGATTAGTCGATGAAATGGCAACTACCTTTTCATCAATTAATCATTTGTCATTTTTCAAGCAAAAATACCAAACAAGAATCACCAATAAAATGAACAGTAAACTAATAAAAGAAATTCTAAATAAACTGAATAAATAAATCCATATTAAACACCGATCAGTCATAACATTAAGACCACTGATAGGTAAAGTGAATAACATTGATATTCTCGTTACCACGGCACCTGGCAGTGGGTGGGATATATTAGACAGCAAGTGAACATTTTGAACTTTGAACCAGAAAAAATGGGCGAGCGTAAGGATGTGAGCGACTTTGACAAGGGCCAAATTGTGATGTCTAGATGACTGGGTCAGACCATCTCCAAAACTGCGGCTCTTGTGGGATGTTCCTGGTCTGCAGTGGTCAGGACCTACCAAAAGTGGTCCAACGAAGGAAAACCGGTGAACCGGCGACTGGGTCATGGGCGGTCAAGGCTCATTGATGCACGTGGGGAGCGAAGGCTGGCCAGTGTTGCTCGATCCAATAGAAGAGCTAATGTAGCTCAAATTGCTGAAAAAGTTAATGCTGGTTCCGCAGTTTGTTGCGTATGGGGCTGCGTAGCCGCAGACCGGTCAGGGTGCCCATGCTGTCCTAATGTTATGGCTGATCGGTGTATGTTTGAAAAGGAGTAGACAGAAGTAAACACCTAAAAGGTCCTACCCCATTTCTATAACTTAAATAATCAACTTCATGTTTATCGGATGTACACATTAATAATCATCTTAAGATATAAAACAAAACAAAAAAAACAACAATTTCATATGTGAACATGTAGCTTTTCCTTGTCCAAACATTAATGTAATTTGTTGAGTTTTAGACTGTTGGTTGAACAAAACTTGCCTGGTTAAATAAAGGTTAAATAAATGATGGCATCACCTCAGGCTCTAGGTAATAGTGATGGACATATGTCATTGTTTTCTGATGTCATTAAGACCAAATGAATAATCGATTAATCAAGAAAATAATCGGCAGAGTAAAGTCCACCCCTAGGTGACAGTTAGCAAAATGACTAAAGCACTATCCTGACATCTATGTATGTGTATCATATTGTTTAATCACAAATGACAACTTTTGGACTCATCAGTGTTCTCTGTGTCACATGATTGGATGGACCTCACGAAGAAATAGCCTTCTCATGTTATTCATTTATAAAGCTCTACCGTTGAAGCTTCCACACTACCTCAAAGCTCTGCTCTCATTTAAATCTGGTAACTACATCCAGTAAGTACTTAACCTTAGAGTTCCTCCATGTACGCACTAATGTTGGCAGAAACTGGTTTCATTTACTATGCACCTTTTAAATGGAATGAACTGCAAACTGCCCTCAAAATAGAGTCTTGCATACCCCTTTGGAAATTTTAAAGCTTTGTAATTTGATGTTTTTATGATTCCCGTAGCTGTTATTAATTCCTGTTTATTGTATAATTGTGTTGTTTCGTTTTTTTCTGATTGTGAATGTGTTTGATTCTCAGGTTTCTCTTGGAAAACAGATCTTAATATCAAGAGACTGCCTGAATAACAGATATTTTACTCTACATTTTTGTTCATTTCCCTGTAGAATAGAGCCGACCCTGTGTGTATGTGTGGTAAAGCACAGCCTGATCTTGTTGACTATGGAAGGCAGGTTAACCTCTTCCCCAGCTGGAGATGATGATGACATCATCCTCTCTCCTGTCAGACCTCTCCAAGTCTGGAAGACAGGGGACTCTGGGAGCTGCTGACTGTGTGTGTGTGTGTGTGTGGTGTGCACGTGTGGAGGTAAACTTCAAATAAAATCAAAAGGTAATTCTACTAAACTTACAGGCACTTCTCACAGCTATCTCGATCTTTACGTTGTGACGAAAACTCTACTATCGATGGAGGATTATGACCACGGCGTCAAACGTTTCATCTCCGCCTTAGAACTCTAATCTCAATGAGACCCCGGTGGTCAAGTCAACAGGCCCTCAGAGTAACTGCCGTTGCCATGGGAACGGTTTATGACATGAAAAACAAGGGAAACATACCGCTGTAATGAGTCATTTGTGTGTGTGTGTGTGTGTGTGTGTGTGTGTGTGTGTGTGTGTGTGTGTGTGTGTGCACGTGCGTGTGCGTCTATACGTATGTGTCGTATATGTAGCTAGTAATCACTAGCCAGGCGGCCCACTGCTCAGGGAAAGCCCTGAGCAGGGTTGTAAAACACCCCCCTCCATGCCCCCCTGGCTAACTGGAGGCCTCTGTGTGGGTAGGAGACAGAGGTAACCAAGAGTGTGCGTCTCTATGTGTGTGTGTGTGTTTGTGATCGCTGAGGAAATCCACAGAAAAATGCTACAACCTTCGAAAGAGCAAGGTAAGACCTGACCTGTCCCTCCATAAACACAAAACAACTAAGAGAGACACACACACGCACGCACGCACGCACGCACGCACGCACGCACACACACACACACACACACGCTCACCTTGAAAAGGTACAAAGTGTTTTGTATAATGTACACGGCCCTTTCCGAACACATACAGACACATACAGACAGAGCTTTCATGCAACACTCGCAAACGCAAGCACAATTTCTCCCACTTTGAGATTGCGGTTTGGCAGCCAGCTATCACGTTACAAATCCCAGGCCGGAGGGGTAACCATGGCAACTCCTTCCAAAATACCCCCGCCGCCACGGAGGGAAGAAAGGGTCGTTTGCGCCCCTCGCTCTCCTCTGCCTTTTGCCGTCTTTACGCTGCCAATGGAGTGGAACTCCTGACGCAGACAGGGATACCTTCTCTGACGCACCTCGGGAACACCGGAGGCCCCGAGCCACCCTTTCTTCTCCGTCCCCCCACAGTTCACTGCTTTCCTTCCACCCGCCCTCCCGAGGGGCTTTCCTTTTCCCCTCGCTTTTAAATAACACAACCCTAATAAACAGCGTTAATGGGTCCTCCAAACTGTAGGCTAGGCTAAGCTAGGCGCCTCTCTCCTCCCGCCCTCTCCTTCCCAGTCTCTCCTCCAGAGGTAGAGGGGGCTCCTCGCGGCCCTTCAGGCGCAGCACTTCTTTGGGAGCCTCCTCTTCTCAGCACATCCATCAGCGTCTCTCCCACTTCAAGCCATCCGTATGTCTTCTACTTCTGTTCTTCCATGAACTTGCAAATTCCTAGACTAGTGGGGTGCCCCCAAATCAGCCCATGCAAACTTAAGCAGTTTCCTCCCCTAATAAAAATTCAAGAGGATTATTAAGTCAGTGATATAACACTGTTGGCTCTGTGATCATCCTTGACGAGGAGGCAGGAGGGGGGGCTTTGGGGTTGGGACGTGTGCGGAGGGGACGGGGCATTTAGGGCCCTGAAGCTGCAAGTTTGTAAGTGAATAGTATGTGTTTGTGTGGAGGGAGCGTGGGGTGTCCTGGGACAGCTGGAGGCTGGAATGCTGCAGCAGCAGATTGTCAGATAAGCAGCTGTGTGTGTTAGGGGGAAAGGAGAGCCAGGCACGCTAACCACTACCGCAACTAGCCGCTGGAAAACACTCCCGCTGCTGCACGTCAATAGGAAGACCGTCTACATCGCGGGATGAAATTGCTAATCGCCAGTAACCACCGCTCTCCAAAACAGGATCAATTTGACTTCATGCTTCCTAAAACAAAAATCATCTTTCCGTGAATTCCATACGACATAACCAACATTTTATTTACAAACCCTTCAACTGATTAAAAAGGCTATCAGGATGGATACAACCCTAAGGATTATAGTGGAATTAACCTTAATATGATGTCCAAGTTATTTTCATTTGGACAAAAATATTAATAAAACCCTCACATTTAGTCCAGTAGGTTTAGACGCCAACAACTCAACAAAGAAATAGCTTCAGCAACAGTCAAGTTCCTGCATTTTTAACATCCATTAGAAGACTTTCAAAACCTTAACTTTGTATTAGGGCTGTCAATTGATTCAAATATTTAATCGCAAATGAATCACACATTTTGTATCTGTTCAAAATGTACCTGAAAAGGGAGATTTGTCAAGTATTTAATACTCTTATCAACATGGGAGTGGGCAAATATGCTTAATTTTTGCAAATGTATGTATATATTTATGATTGGAAATCAATTAACAACACAAAACAATAACAAATATTGTCCAGAAACCCTCACAGGTACTGCATAAAATATGCTTAAATCATAAAATGGCAAACTGCAGCCCAACAGGCAACAACAGCTGTCAGTGTGTCAGTGTGCTGACTTGACTATGACTTGCCCCAAAACTTCATGTGATTATCATAAAGTGGGAATATCTGTACAGGGGAGACTCGTGGGTACCCATAGAACCCATTTTCATTCACACATCTTGAGGTCAGAGATCAAGGGACCCCTTTGAAAATGGCGACAGTTTTTCCTCACCAAAATCTAGCGTAACTTTGGAGTGATATTTAACCTCCTTCACGTCAAGCTATGGTTGGTACCAATGGATTCCTCGGGTTTTTTTTAGTTTCATATGATGAAGCCTGCTACAACCTCCGAAAGAGCGGCTGTGTTAAAGCGTTAAAGAAATTGGTGGCGTTAAAACAAATTTGCGTTAACGCGTTATTATCGCGTTAACTTTTAGAGCCCTACTCTGTATTGAAAATGCTCTATAAAAATTGAAGTAAATGTGAGTGAATAGCAAATATACAAATAACAAAATAAATAATAACAGTGTCCACATGACAACAATAATGGTGGATTATGCTGAAGGAGTAGTTTGAGAAGTTTCAATTCATGCTTTGATACTATGTTCTGCTGTGAACAGTTTTCATCACTGGAATCCACTATAACGTGCGATACTTCAAAGACACATTTAGGGCTTCAACTAACGATTATTTTCATCGTTGATTAATCTGTTGATTATTTTCTCGATTAATCGATTAATTGTTTGGTCTATAAAATGTCAGAAAATGGTGAAAAATGTGGATCAGTGTTTCCTAAAGCCCAAGATGACGTCCTCAAATATTTTTTTTTGTTCATAACTCAAAGATATTCAGTTTACTGTCATAGAGGAGTAACGAAACCAGAAAATATTCGCATTTAAGAAGCTGGAATCAGAGAATTTTGACTTCCTTTTTCTTAAAAAATGACTCGAACTGATTAATCGATTATCACAACAGTCTGTGATTAATTTAATAGTTGACAACTAATCGATTGATTGATTAATCATTGCAGCTCTAGACACATTTTAATTAGAGATGGGGCTATACAGATTGCCTTATTTCACAGTATATTTTCAACATTGGGCTGTAGTGAGAAGTCTTGTAAATCACTGTATAAAACTGTTTCATATCATATTCCAACACAATATGACTTAAATGCAAATGTATTGGATAATAATTATTTATTGTAGGAAGTTGAAGTTACCTTCTTTTTCATCATGTTATCAAATTAACTATTTTTATACTTTACAGTGTTTGCGGAGACAGAGTTTAATACGCGGTGGAAGTTGAGAGCTTAGCATACTGACTGTGTGGGTGTGGGTGTGTGTGTCTGTGTGTGTGTGTG